>LKNJ01004089.1:0-35848 GCA_002120245.1 Maccullochella peelii
TCCCTCATCTTTTTAAGTGGGAGAACTTGCACAATTGGTGGCTGACTAAATACTTTTTTGCCCCACTGTATCTATACATTTACAATACTGAATAATAGGGCAGCATCTCCTTGATGACTCCCAGCTCAGAGGTAGCAGGGGGAGGGACTGTGGCAGTAGGCTGGGCTACAACTGCAGTATAGCTATGCTGCTGTGGATGGGGACCAGGGGCAGCTACTGTTGCATAGCTCTGCTGCTGTGGGTGGGGAAGGGGACAAGGGGCAGGTGCTGCTGCATATCTCTGCTGCTGATGCTGTAAAGGGGGTTGGTGGGCAGAGACTGTGGAGGGAGGGTAACCTCCTCTGGGTGTGCTTCACAGTGGTGAGGTGGTAGGTGTGTGGGGAGTGGGAGGTCCATGCTGTTGTGTCTCCTCACAGCAGGGGGGATTATCCTGGGGTGGTGATGGGGAGGAGGAGGTCTGGGATGGTCTCTAAAGCTCCTAGTAGAGGAGGGGGTGGGAGGACTGCGTCCCAGGACCAGGTCTTTGCAAATATCTTCACCCTGCAGCGTTTAGACAGCGCTTTCTTACCAGGAAAAAGTTTGTTTGTGTCCAGGAATTTCCCATTAGTCAGTCAGCAGGATTCTGAGGCTCTCTGAGGTCAGATGCCAAGGCCTGGTTGTCTCTCTTGAGCTCATGGGGCTCCTCTTTAAGCTGCTGCAGAGTGTTGTCTGGAGGGTCAGACAGCCTGGCCTGGGTCAGCTCTTTGAAGTCCATCTCCAGCAGGGCCATACTCTCCTTCAGCTGGTTGGTGGAGCTGGCTGGTGTGGGAAGGGCAGAGATGGACAAGGTAGTGAGGTTCTCTACTGGGCTTTCATCATCTTCAGTGTCAGAGGAGACATTGATCCTCTTGGTGTCCACCTCAGTTTTGAACAGGGGGGATGCCTCTTCAATGGACTCCAGGTTGGCTTGGACCATGACCTTTCCTTTGGAGGAGTATGTGATGGTAAGCAGAGGGTCATCCTTGTCAAGGTGTTCATCTTTACAGATCTTTAATCTGCCTCCTGAGCCGATGCCCTCGCTGGATATGTATGCATAATTGCTGCAGTATTTTTCCAGATGTAGATGGAATCACTGAAGAATATGAGGTTGTCCTTTCTTCTTTTTGTTGGTTGTAGTCAGTGAAGAGGACCTCTGGGTTTTCACACAATGTCTTCTCCTTGTGTTTCTCCCTAGCTGTTCCACTCTTACATTTAGCAGGGTACTCAACCCCCCTGTTCTCCGCTCTGAGAGCTGTACTGTGCTTAGCTGCCTGCTGATCGGTTTCCATGGTGACCACTTGTTTACTCCAAGGGGAGCTAGGTTAACTATTGCTAGCTTTTCTATAAACAATAGCAAAAAACTGAATTATGTACAGTTTACCAGATATAATTATGTTAGCAACAAGGATCCTTTAATTTGTCTTCATAAAGCAACTCTTAGCTTCTTTAGTGCGTTTTCTCTTTTGTAATGTTGGTAACAGTGGCAGTTAGCAGTTGACAGCTAGCTAGCTAGCTTGACAGAAAAAATATATCCAAAGATGATATTTCCTCTTATGTTCTTGTTGATTAATGATGTCACCTCTTTTTTTAGAGTCCTTTGTGAAGATTATTTGAAGGTTATTCTGCAAAATGTCCCACTTCTTTAGGTCCAAGATTGGGATGTATTCAGGAGCTCATTTTTGGTACAGCTACTCTTATGGAATCCTCTCTCTCAATTCTCATTCCTTCCAAGAATATCTTGTGCTCTTTATATAAGAAATGCTAAAAAGAATTGATTTAATAACAAAGAGTAAAAATACGAAATACAACCCACATCAACAAAATACCAAAACCCACAACAACAGTATACTGTATACAGGATTCTCCTGTGGTATACCTAAAGAGGAAATTCTGATGCTGTAGTGATGTATATGAGCACTGATGTGGACAATGCACAAGGCAGAGAAATGTTCAGCCTGGCTGCTATCATTGAGAAATACAAAGCAGATATATCCATTAGTCTGGTTCCAAAACTCTGAATGGCCGCCCACATCTCTGATTTGGTCTGGTGTTGGGCCCATTGATGACTACTTCAGCCGGCTGGAAAAGAGTCAACCAATCAGACATTTGAAGGCAGGATTAGAAATTTGTACATGATCTTCCTATGTATTCTACCCAGCTGGCTACCTAGCTACATCCATGAAAATCAGCGAGAGAAAAATTACAAATGTGTTTGAGATTGATGAAGCTGTACAGCTTGTTATACGTCAGAGTAAGACCTTTTAAATTACCCTGGCAAATGCTACCCAGCTTCATTGTGAACTGAATGTGATATTGGTGGGACTGATATGTCACTCGCTACTGATTGGTTAGGGCAAAACAAAACAAAATACCTTCCCAACAAGAAAAGGGCTAACAGGAGCACAATGTCAGGCTGAATGAATGAAGTAAATCAAAATTGTGATTCAAAGTGATTATCAGGCTAGATATCCATGACATCAGCAAACATTTGGTGTCAGTTATCTTGGGTTGTAACCAAATGACTACTAATCTCACTTTATAGATGCAACACCACAGGGAGAATCTCTCCAGGTGGTTGTTGACTGTGCACATACAGTGGTACTGACTGAGTTTATAGTTGATCTATTCTTTAAGACATGGCCAAAAAAGGATAAATGCTCAAAAATGTCAAATACTTTGTATGTAAATAAATGTATGTGAGTAAAATATATGGTCAAAAGTACAATAAACTTAAAATGCATGAAAAATACAATCTGTTATATCTTAATGACTTGTGTTGATCTGTCCAAGTGTGTTGAATTTTGCATGAACTATCACGCATAAATTTGTTGCTGTTGATGTTTCTTCGCATTTATGGTGACAAACACCACCTGATCACTTCAGCTAACAAAGGGAGTCTTATTTTGATTCAATCAATCTTAGACATACAAGACTAAAAGTCTATCTGTCCATGGTGCAATATGTATTGCAATACTTTTTTCCCCAGAATGGTAGTGCAAGAGGGGTGCTTGTTTTTGTGCTCCCTTTGGTTGCACCTATGCACTCCCTTGTGTTATTAGAATAACAACAATCTGAGACATGGGTCTATACATGTATATATGAATGGCATCTATTGTCATCCTAGGAACAACAAAACAAAACAAAAACTATTACCCAGCATTTACCCTATCTCTTGCCCGATGCATCCTGGGATAGGTTCTAGCCATGTGCAGGGTACAGAAATGGAGAGCCAGCTAATGTGTTGGATGGATCAATGTCGCCCCCTAGACCCCAAAAAAGAGCTCCAAGCATTTCTATGACTTTTTGCTTTTTCTGGTTGAAGCTTTTTCACCATAATTTCCACCATAAAGTCCTTTAAATTAAAGAATGGGAGGTTTGGGTGCTGTTTAAAACAGAGGAGAAGACCAGGATGTGGAGGGTGAGAAGTCAAGAGGCTGATGCAGTGATGGTACAAATTCAGTGTGTGAGATGGTAATGTGCATTGACAGGCAGTAGAGAAGCAAGGGACATTGGATGTGACAATGTCTCTGTAGTGTGTGTGTGTGCGTGTGTGTGTTTTGTGTATTCATGTTTCTGTGAGAGGCAGGTGGTTGGTAGGACCTGCAGTTATCTTTAACAAACAGATACACACAGCTGTCTGTGAAACCCTTCTTCTCCCTCCATCCTGGCTTCCTTTCTTTGAATCCAAGCCTATGATGTCATTATATCTTCCACACCTTCTTGTCCTAGCCTGAAAACAACCCTGTTTGTCCCCATTTGTGGCTATTTTAATCCCACACAAAACTTTATCTTGACCTTCTTCACGTCAATGTTTGCTAGTTTTTATTGGCAGGATTAAGGAGTTGAGCTACCGCGAAGGATTGGATTTTCTTAATACCCTCTGTATTTTGTTTTCTCATATTTGCTTTTGCAGTCTAGTTACCCATGTTGATGTTTCCCATCCAGAGTATTTAGAGTTCAAAGGCAAGTCTCGGGTCTTAATATTCACACCATACACACTATATATATTCTGGCATGAGAATAAAGATGGAGACATTTACTCAGTCAAACACATACACATGCACATACAGTACATGGGGATAGACAAAGACATACACATTCACAGTCAAACACACACCTTCACATGTAAGAAATGTTCACATAGATGAAAAGCTTTGTCTATAAAGAAGACTTTCGTGAAGGAGGAATTATGTTTTTTCCCAGCTCTGGGATTAAAGCTGCATCATGAATATTTAACGGAGATTTATACATCGTTTCTACCAAATCACAAAACGGCGTGAGTTTAGCAAATTATACTCAGCTAAAAGTTATGAGTTATGGATTTTCAATCAAATAAAAAAAAGGTGACGAAGTGAAAAGTAGGCTAGTTTGACTTTTCAAAGGCTGATACAAACTGGTTGTTTTTCAAACAAGTTTCAAATATTTTCAGTTGACTTGGTCTAACATTCTAACAAACAAAATGAAGAAATGAGGTTTATGCAAGATACTGACAGTCAGAAAACCTGAAAAAAAGCCATGGTTCTGCATTAGTGGCTCTACAGAGTCTATAGCCATACTAGCAGCTCTGTGAGGTTGTAAGGCTCACAGTAAAGGAAATCAAGGTCAGTTGGTGGTGTGGGCATTAATAAACTACCAACATCACCAGATTCACAGTAGTTAATGTGCATTAACACATATATTTTTTCACTATTTACTAGAGAATTGACACAGCAGGTGCCTAATTGCTTTGTTTTCTATACTATTAATTTTCTGCGAGTAAAGTGTAGTGTAGTTTATCTTTAAAATCTAAAAGTTTGACATTTTTCTTTCACTGTTGCCCATTTGCACGCTGAGGAGTGGCGTCGAAGGGTCGGTGCGATGCATGATTAAACAATTTAAGTGGAGTGCTGTCCTACTTATAATTAATTAGTTTAAGTTTTTAGATATAGACATTTTTCAGCACTTCTTGTTGGGAAGATCATTTTAAACACTGCATTAATGAAATGGATGTTTATCATCTCTCTGACAAAATATGATGAAGGACTGAAACCAATGTACCAGCCTGGCCTCAACTGTAACAACTCAGCACTGTTTGTAAGGACATGATCGCTGCTCAAGAATATTATTGTGACTAGTAAACTTCTGGGCATGATGTGAGCATGACACGGTGAAGATATGTGTGGATCAGGCTGCTCTTTCTAATTAATAATAAGAAAAGCATTCTCAACTTTACAAGTTGTTTTGCAAGTTTCTAAAGGATTTGAATGTGTCTGGCCTTAAATGCCGTATGTATCAACAATATAAACCTTATAAAGGTTTTAATGTCTGAACTGACGTCTAACATTCTTATTCAAGATATACAGCCATCGGCACGAATATGGCTCCTCTTACCACCACTTTTGAGGTCTATCACAAATACATCTAGCAGAGGCTGAGATATTAAACTAGATAAGTGAAAACATTTACCTGCTGGTGACACTAGCTAAAAAGTCAGATCCATCCAATAGTTGTTGAGTTTTTCAGTCTGGACCAAAGTGGTGCACCAACTGCATGCTGTTACACATTTTTTCTTATTGAACCTATGATGTAACACCTTAATATGGTAGATTACTAATTTATAAAGCATGCTGCAGGCATGACAGGAGTTCAAGGTCCTCGAATGATGTACTGTATGTCTGTGTGTGGGCAGATGCACATAATTACTAGTGTGGGGGTCCATCTATGCATTATGTTCACAACTCCTCAAGTTTCTATCTCATTCTCTCTCTTAAATCCTGTTACCTTTGGAATCTTCCTTCACTCACCTTCTTCAACCTCTTTAAGGGTAATGTAGGGGAACATTACCCTTGTTCGTGGTGAGGCTCTCTGGGGGTTGGGATGTTCGTGCATGTAAGTTTGTGTTTGTGGTGTACACTCTGAAAGGTACGGGACGATCCTTCTACTGCAAAGCACATCTGCTTACACAAAGCACTTGTTCAATTCATCTCCCTCTCTTTTTCTCCCTACACTCCACACCACAACTGTCTTAGTCTAAGTAGGACAATCCGCCCCATATAGACTCTCACATGCAAACACACCCACACGGGTCAAGTTGATCTCTGGAGGTTACAGTACAGTTGATGGTAAAGCATGGGAAATACATAATACAATACATAATACTACTCTCAGAGCTACCCTGCTAAATGAAAACCATGAGATGTGGTTTAAAGCTCTGAAAGTTAGTAAGTGGACCTTAAAACTTCGCTACATATTAGGGGTGTAAGAATTTACATAGTTGAATCTGATTGGTCAAGTCTCGCCTATCATCGGCCGATTGTCGAATCATGTTGTTTGTTTTTTTGCTCCCACTTTTAATAATTGCCACTGTCTCGGAACATATGAAACATACTGGTTTTGAACTGCCCGTGGGAAGAATGAAGATGTAAGAGTCTGCCATTCTTGATTAAAAGCTGTTAACTTGTCTACTTTCCTCTTTTTTAGAGCACGCCATGTCATTTCGTCTTTCCTTTGTGTGTGTGTGTGTGTGTGTGTGTGTATGTCTAGCTCACTCACTGAGTCAATGCTTATCGGAATGCACAGATTTCATTGCCTGAGTAGCATCACGTGAGATAATACAACGCATGCAATTGGTCTGTGAGTTTCATGGGCTACTAAACCAGTGTCATTCCATCAAAACTGAATAATTCTCAATCATTTATCGGTTATAAGTCCAGGTCTGACTAGGACAGCGTCTGGGTCCGGACCGCGGACCGCCTATTATTGACCTCGGCCATTTCATGATTTAATGGGAGAAACCAAGCAATTCTATGTAAAATCAGACATTCAGCACCCCCATATAGCCCGAATGGAGTGATCCTTTGTTTCATAAGCACATTTTCCAGCCACTGCGACAATTTGACTGCGAGATTAGCAGTCACAACGGGCTCCTTAGATTGAATCTTCTAATATTCGACTATTTGGGGTCACCCCTACTACATATACTGTTGACAAAAGTCAAGAATATTTCCATCCTCAAGACCTGTTTTTATATTTCCTTGACAGGGGACTCTTGTGGCCATGCAAATAATGACTGTTGTCTGTCAACAGAATAGTGCTGCAAAAAAACAAAAACAAAAACAGAAGGGGGGTGTCAGAATGGGAAGTTTAGCATACAAAGTACAGACACCGGAGACTGCTGCTGGCATGCTGTCAAAGTCAAAACCGGTTTCTTTTAAACATGATCACGACCTTTCCCTGACCTTTATCAAGTAGTTTTAGCTAAATTGAACCTTAATCATAGAGGATGATCAGAAAACACTCACATGCATTTTTGTTACAGTTTTGGAAGGCACAAACGATGCCATCTTTCAGATAGGGGCATTAAATCAGAATAAGCTCATACTGGTCATTTTGGATGGTCATTTTGTTGTTGAAGTTGGGAGATTTCTAGATTTCTAGCTTTTTTTTAGTTTAGCTGATGATGATGCAATGTAGTTTAATGAAAGATGTAGGAAAAACAGATGAGCTTCTATTATGCTATTTCTGTCTATATCTGTGCTTCCTGAAGCACATCTCCTTTCATGTTTTGAACCTTTGTCAGTTTGTCAGTCAGCCACTGATTTTGGAAGAGAAAACTGATACTGATAGCTAGCAAACGTCTTTGAAGAAGACACAATTCCCTTTATTTCCTTTTCTGTGTATTTTTAAGCCATGGCGGGAAGGCAAAGGAAATTACTGGTTTGTAACCAAAGAGGTACATCTCTCAGAGGCAATAGAAAATAATTTCCCTGCAGTACACAGTAATCTCTAAGCTTTACACTGTACAAACCCACCGCCTCCAAAGGTTACAGCCAGGATGACTAAGCATCTTGTTCTCTTAGAAAGCTACTAAGATATCAGAATATCTGAAAAGGGAAATAGTACTGCACATAATATAAAAGGCTGCAAGGGACAGGTATAGAGAATCCAAGAGAAGGAAAAAAAGCAGAAGTCCGACATTACGCAAGAGGTTTAGTTGAGGTTGGTTAAAAGAAGAAAGAGAAACCCAAAAGCCAGGTAAGTGTGTGTTATATATCAGTTTATTAGCACAAGGTGCAGGCAGACAACAGAGAGAGGCACGTCTATAAAAAAAAGGGCACTCTTGGGAACACATAAAAGAGGCTGGATCTAAACCTAGTAGGATATTTATATGCATCTAAAAAGTAAAACAGTATAAATCCATAAATAATATACACTGCAGGGTGAAAAATCTGCTCAGCTGTTGTTGTGTCTGTAACTGAAATGCACAGACAGGTAGAAGTGTGTTCATGTCTAAATCACACTTTTGCAATTTCATTCCGTTAGCCCAATAACTTGTTAGATTATGAAATAAAACAGCCTTGTTGGCAACCCACAGAACATTACTAGGCCTCATTCACAAATATTTCTTAAAAGGTCGTTTCAACCAAATTACAAAAAATAAATAAATAAATAAAAACCCACCATATTTAATTCCTGGTCTAACCATGCAGAAAGTTGCAGATTAATGTGCCAACCATCTACTACTGCTACTAATACTGCCACTATCCTAATAGAATGGAGGTGAATGGAATTGTGTTTGTGGTACTCAAGAATGAAAAAATAATTATTTAAATTTAAAAAATATAACTGTCTTTAAACATCCTGGTTTTCACAGGGACTATTTCTTTAGTAGAATGTAGTTCCAATGAAAACAGTTCTCAACAGAAAAACAAAAACCTGTGTAAGGAAAAAGCATGCCAGAATAACAA
The DNA here is from genome assembly GCA_002120245.1 of Maccullochella peelii. NCBI lineage: Eukaryota > Metazoa > Chordata > Actinopteri > Centrarchiformes > Percichthyidae > Maccullochella > Maccullochella peelii. The sequence goes on from LKNJ01004089.1 coordinate 8,745, forward strand.
TATGTTTTGATAATATGCATATGCTATTCTTTAAAGGTTGGAGTTTGTTGCACTAGCTTGTTGCAGGGCATATAAATGTTAAGTTCTGATAAGTTAGCTTTAAGTGAACTAAAAGGTTTGATTTACTGACTGAATTCATTGCCTACACAATGACAACATACAGCAACAACCACATAGCGTTATTAATGAGAAAACACAGAAGTAACTAAGATAAACAATCATTCAAAATGATCAGATCAATAGAGGTGAGAACTAAAAACTAACTACACATTGCAGTGAAATGGAATTTAAGGCAGCTCAGAGACTACTGGAACATTTTTTACATTGTTTACATTAATGATTGTCCACTGAAGGTCTGTCTTTAGTATTTACTTCTATAACTATTCGGTTAAAGAAAGATTGAAAATAGCGCTAAGTAGATAAAGAGTCCAGGTTTAACAGCTCAGAGATTTTGAAGAGAGGTGACACTCAAAGAGGGCTGGCATGTTATAAGCATTTCATTAAAAGAAAGAAAAACAGACAAAAATACAAATAGTCCTTTGATGGGTTAATATGTGAGTATGTTTTGTTGTATGTGTGCTGCTTGCTGGGTGTTGACGGATTTAGCTTGCAGCCTTGGCAACTCAGTTTGAAAGCTTTCAGACAGGAGGACAAGGAGGATGGTGTCTGTGCCTGTGTTTATATGTGTGTATGTGAGGACATGAACTTGCTGTCTGCTTTAGTGTGATAGTGAGTGAGACAGAGAGGGAGAAAAACTAGAGGGCTACAGATGTGAATGATTTTTATGTTTCATGATTTTGATTTATTTGCTTATGCCATAGTAGGCTTAAATATGTAAAGTTGAATTGAATTTGTATATATTTTTGTTGATATTGGAAAAATATACTTGATACTTGATTCAAATAATAAGTGATCAGAGAGAAACAGACAAGGAGAAAAAACCTTTCATTGGACACAGTCGAAATAAGTAATTGTGGTAGTTGTGGTCCAAGAAGAACTACAGACAAAAACAAAAAGCAAATTGAATTTCAAATTTGAGTGAGTGTATGTCCAAAAACAGTTTGCCCAGCGGAGTGAATCACAGCGTGCCAGCCCATTATGTGGAGGAACAGCATATGCTGAAGTCGGGGCAGCATGACATGGCTTTGTGTGTGTGCATATATGGTTGTGTGTGAATTCTGTCATGAGTGAAAGTAATGTAGTATCTTGTCCACAACCTCAGACTTCCTCCTTCATACTGGATCAAAAGAGCCATGGATAGAGTAGATGTTGCACAGGGTGAGAGGATAAGGTGCACAGAAGCAGAAGCACAGCTGACTGACAGCTGGCATGGCGATGGACGCGGGTTCTAGTCCTCTGAAGCATGGGGATTGGGAAATGAGGAGATAAGAAAAATAACGGAGAAAAGGGAAGTAGAGTAAAAAAAAATGGTGATGACAGCAATAAAAAGGAAGGGAAGAAAGAGTAAAAAAAGTGAAATAAGTGCATCAACAAAAGATGGTTCATTCAGAAAGAGAGAAGGAAGAATAAAAACAGAAAGAGAAATTAAGTGAAAAAAGAAATAAGAGCATAAATATAAAAAATGTGTTCATGCAGAGGGCCAAGAAGAAAAATTAGAATGACAGGAAGGGATAAGGGGAAAAAAGGAAGAAAGCAGGTTAGTAAAGCTGTCACAAAATCAACTGCAACTCATCTAATAAATGTCAAATACTTGACTAACATGAGAAACACCAGATGCATCTTATTCTGAGGGCTATAAGCCAGAAATAAATGCTGCTCATCATCTTATATTGGTCAAATATTTGAGAAGATAGTCTGTGCCACAAATTTGTCTTTACGTGTCATGCAGAAGCATCATGCATTGGAGGTGACATGCAGCATTTCAACACATATAGTACACACTCAAACATACACCCATCTACATTTGCTCTGTCCGGATTCAGCTTACGCTCTCAATTATCTGACCCAGTTACTACTTATACCGCCTGCGTCCTCTCCCTTGGGTCTGCTGGAATAACAGTGATAAATGGATCCAATGCACTTCAACAAGGCCAGATGCTCTTTCTACTAAAGTAGGCCCAATGAAAAAAAAATATCACACTTCACACTGTACTCTTCTATTACTGTGGATCTCATTACTGATGCAGTGTGGGAAATCAGAGATAGAGTTTAACCAAAACTTAAACAGAGCATCTTTCCAGCAGTATTTCTCTCTATTAGAAATACACACATGCACACATACCGTACAGCTCTGAAACCATGGTAACACAAGCTATCCATGCCATGCAAACACCAGCCAGCTAAGCAGTGAACATGCCAACACGATTTTCATGCTGATCACTCCTCCCACTGTCACCAACATCCATCCCACCAAGGCTTCAGTCATTTCAATAGACCAAACACTGTACATGAAAGATTGCAGTGGACAGGTTTGACAGCTCTATCCTTCCCACAGTGCACTAGTGTGGAAAATAAAGATACAGGTTCACCCAGGGCAGCTCCTTAGCCGACAATAATTGTTTTTAATAAAGAAAGTAGAATGACCAGGTTTTTTACCTGACAAATAGGACTGGGACAGTTACTCCATCACTGCCGAGCCGTGTTGCTGCTCTGCTATTGTTGTTATTGGTCTAATTATTAGTATTACTATTATAATATTGCTATTAGTAATATTTGTATTAATATTAACATCAATACCATTAGCACTACTATTACTTCACATCTGTATGTAGAATTGTACTGTGCTGTACTACTGTATGTTCTCTTTCCTCCTGCTCTCACTCTTTCTCTCTCACTCTCTCTATCAACCCAACCGGTCAAGGCAGATGACCGCCCACCCAGAGCCTGGTTCTGGTTCTGCTTGAGGTTTCTACCTGTTAAAAGGGAGTTTTTCCTTGCCACTGTCGCCTAGTGCTGCTCTTGGTGGGAATTGTTGGGTCTCTGTTAATATAAAGAGTCGGTCTAGAAAGGCTCTGTATGAAAAAGTGCCCTGAGATAACTTTGTTATGATATGGCGCTATATAAATAAAACTGAATTGAATTGAATTGAATTGAATCACCTACACCATGGTAACATGACATCTCATTAATGTCATCACCACTGCTTTTTCTCTAATCTTAACCAAGATGGAACTAATCTAAATCAACAATCAGGCACTACACATAACAAACTCAGATTTTTCATCTGCAGAGCACTGAGCTACAGGGCACTCCGCAATTTAGTATTGCACTTCAATAAAGCTGGGGGACTTGGGGTGAATAGATTTTAAAAAGAATGGTCAAACACCCAATCCCCCAGTTTGCTAACTGTTAACAAAAGGCCTGTGTTACAGTCTCCAAATCCAAGTATAGATAACTCTGATGACATCACCGCAATTATTTTCTCAGACTTGACAAAGCTCCTCTTGAGTCACAGAAGACATTATACACCTGTTTTCACATGGTGCACTTGGTTTGCAACAGGCAAATATACTGGGCAGGGACTGGATATACTAGCATTTAGCCAAAATCAAATTATTATTTCAGTGTTTCTTAATGACTGGTCTGCTGAGCAGACACTGCCACGGTCAATGTAAGTTCAGTGGCCAGAGCCTTCCACTACCTGAGCTATCAGCCTGGGCATGCACATATTTTAGTAGTGCACTTCAATTTCAACTTCTATGCCACTAATTTTGCTCTATGTCTGTGCAGCCTAAAGCAGATCTTTGTCTGCATCTCTTTCTCTCACACATGCACACAGCCCCCTGCTATTTGTTTCATGTATAAATGGGTTATGAGTTAGTACTTTTTAACAAGTTTGAACGTTAACTGACTTGTGGTAAATGATTTTGTACAACATCTTGTACTTTGCAGATATGTCCAGCCATGGGGATTGTGTGTTGTCACTGGAGACCTCACAAACTAATTTATACCTCGATGCAAAATCCTTTCTCTGATAATGACATGCACAGCAACTCTCCAGTTTAAAATGGAATGACTGCATGATGACAAGAAAAAGTAAACCGAGGATGAAGGTATGTATGGAGCCAGTATGTTAAGGCTGAGAGATGGGAAAAATGGAGACCAGACTAGACTTCGACACCCAGAGAGTAGTAACCGAGCCCAACCCGAACACAACAGGCATTGTGTTTTTTATGTCTGAACCTGACCTGAGCCCGACAGTTAATGTAAGCTGAAACAAATCGAAATGCCGAAATACCGATGTACATTGATGTCTCTGGATGGTTTTCGGTAGTTTTAAACTTCCCCGATGACAACATTTTGTTTGATGTCCTCCATGCATATTTACCGCCCATGTGTTTACAACAAGGTCCCACCTCCCTCACTGATAGAAGGTGGAAAACATTCAGTCTACTTGTAGCTGATAGCTGTAGTTGATGTAATTAATAGTTTACATTCATAAACACAAGATAAACTCATAAAACATAATGCACTGTTGAAGATTCAACTACCCCTGTCACAGTCTGTCTCCCTGTCTCTCCTCTCCTGCCAGATTTGTGTTTTCCCAGTGCTACTTTTCATTTGTCCACCAGATGCCCTCACACTTTCCACCTGCCATTCAAGGTCCTGCCACTCCCATCTGCCCTTCAATCACCTCATTCCCCTCACCTGAGCTTCCCTGCCCTTCTCCCCACCTGCACCTCATTCCCTCATCAGTGTTTCCCTACTTATATCGGTCCCCTTCATGCGTTCTCTTGTTCGTTCATACTGGTTGTCATGTGTGTAGTTGTCATGTTTCTGGTTTTGGATGTTTTTCCTGTGCTTCTGTCTTCTGAACCTGGACGTGTCATTTGCCTGCCTACCTGCATGTAAGCTGAAATAACAAATAAATCATTGAACTGCTTGAGCCTCCCCGTTTGTCTGCATTTGGGTCCTTTCCCTGCCACCTGAACTACGCACCTTAACAACCCAAAGCATATGAGGTAGTTAAAGATATTGCACTAGGAGCACCTTACAGCAACTAGTCGGAAGAGACCATTTTTTACTTGTTAAATTCTGTTATACTGGTGAATCTATTTTACTTAGTGTTTCTTTGTGGATTGCTACTTAACTAAACTAAAGCCACTATGTTTTGGATGTTTATGTGGTCACATCGTCTTTCAAATGTCTCTGACAACATACTTTTTGTTTTGTTTTTTTGTAGAAAAATTTGACTATACTGGCAGGGTCGATGCTAACATTAAAGCATCCATGACATGGCAGTTGGAGCATCTTTAACTTCCATAATGTGATGCATTTCAGAGTGAAAAGGAGTACGCAGGGCATAATTACAAGGTTTTGATCAAATCCTTCAGATTTGATTGGATCATTAAATTTTTTTTCCATTGCTCCGTGGTCCAGTTCTGATGCTCACATGCCCATTGTAGGTGGTGGACAGGGGTCAGCATAGGCACCCTGACCGGTCTGCGGCTACGCAGCCCCATACGCAAAAAACTGCGATGCACTGTATATTGATACCTTCCTATCATAACCAGCATTAACTTTTTCAGCAATTTGAGCTACAGTAGCTCTTCTGTTGGATCAGACCACACAGGCCAGCCTTTGCTCCCCCCACGCATCAATGAGCCTTGGCCGCCCATGACCCTGTCACCGGTTTTCCATCCTTGGACCACTTTTGGTAGGTACTGACCACTGCAGACTGGGAACACCCCACAAGGGCTACAGGTTTGGAGATGCTCTGACCCAGTCGTCTAGCCATCACAATTTGGCCCTTGTCAAAGTTGCTCACATCCTTACGCTTGCCCATTTATCCTGCTTCCAACACATCAACTTTGAGTACAAAATGTTCACTTGCTGCCTAATATATCCCACCCACTGACGGGTGCCATTGTTAAGAAACAATCAGTGTTCTTCACTTCACCTGTCAGTGGTCATAATGTTATGGCTGATCGGTGTGTGTATAGATCTATAGCTATCTATATAGAGATATAGATCTATTTATCCCCAAGTGCAGGATGATTCATCAAATATATTTTCACATTTTACAAAGAAAGGAGAGGGATTTTGATATATAAATGCTCAAAATGCTGTTTGTGCATACAGAACATTTGGCATATACCAAGAGATAACAGAATTAACACAGGCATACAAGATTAGAACTGTAATTTGAATACTCTATTACTGTTTTAAACAAACAAGAAAACAAAAGAAAGTGGCTACAATGTATGTATGAGTGTACTGAAACTTAAGACATAATGTAAGACATTTTTAATGTTTCCTAGGTAATTCCTATTTTTTAGCATTAATTGAGTTTTATTCTCTTTAATTGAAGTACTTGGGTTGAATGGCTGGTAGAAAAAAAGAGCAGCCTTGTACTTAAGAGGACATTGAAAGGATGTTGGAGAGCAGCTCACATCCTGCTCTGAAAGGCCACTAATAATTAGGGTATACACACACAGAATCAAACTGAGGTGAAGAACAAGAAAGTAAACAAGGTCGAAAGACAAGAAAAGACCTGGATGAGGATGACCATACGGCCTTAGCAGACTGACCGACGGCAGAGGGAATTGTGGTATATGTCTTACCAGGCTTTTGCACCCCATGAGCTTCCTGCTCTCCATTCTCCAACGTAGTACCTACGTCTGCATACACATACACACACAAAAACAAGCAAACACATTACTATCCATCAGAGTGCTAAGGGTTTGACGAGATATAAAATCAAACTGCATCGTATTGGTTTTACCCACTGACCCTGACTTTTAAGGCTTTTAAAAGGGCATCTCACTGTAGTCGCTAAGCATTAGTTGTGTGTTTTGTCTGTGAATGTGGCTGTTAATATCACACAAGTCCGTTATGGTCAGGCTGGGGTAAGTAGAGGGCAGCACATATTGACTGGTGTCCATGTGGGATGCTGAAGGAGTGTGTGACATCTGACTGCTGAATCACCGCACATAAATGACTCAAACGAACACATACACATTCTCTGGCATGCACAGAAATATACATGCACCACATTGATTTTGGTAAATCGACTACTTTTATCCAACGCGCATTACAATTTTCCTCCTGTTCACCCATACACTCACTATCCACACATTAGGAGCAATTTGGGGTTTGGTGTCTTGCCCAAAGACACTTCGACAAGCCCTGCGATTCGTGGACGACCTGCTCTACCTCTGCTGTTGAGCCACATAGGATAAGGGGCCTGTACTATGAAGCAAGTTCAACTTAGTCTGGCTCTCTTTGGGTTACCTGAGCCTAACATTGGAGATCCTGGATAACCAGTAGCACAAAGCTGGTTATTAAATGGCTCAGTTAACTCTCACTTAAAGAGGCAGGCTTCTTAATCAGTCGATCAAATGCAACATCATCAGAACCATAAGTGTAGTACTTAAAGGTACGCTGTGGAGTTTTCGTGTAAACAAACAAAAGTGTTTCTGACCAAACACATTGTGTATATCCATGTAGTCTAACACATGTTTTGAATGTATTTTCTTCTCGATAAAACATTTGCAAAGCCAATTTTTTTAATACTTTAAATCATGTACTGTTGACATCCATTTTTGCTTGATAGCAGTTTTCTTCTTCACTACCTTTGTTGGTCACTTTATTGTAAACTCAGTACTTTTGTCCAAATTGGGATCCTGTAGGAATAATGATAAAATAGATTCTAGTGAGCTGATTGGTCATTAGTCGTTAACCTGCTCTGGAGCAGATTAGCTGTGCAGCATATGCTACCATGGTGATCCAACCAGGTTAAAACTGAGCAAGCTTTGTACTACCGGAGCTACCATGCCTAAAGACAGCTGGTTAACCCACCAATCTTGCTTTGGGATACAGGATCACATGACTCACCATATCTCTCTTTCACAAACTAACAAAATGCATCTAAGTACATGTAGCCCCAAAGCCGCCATACCAACACTATTCTGCAGTCAAAATATACGTACACATATATACAGTACACACACACATTAACACATTAACGTGTAGGCATGCAAAAGACCTAAAACCACATGCAAGAACACACACATACACACACAAGGTATGATTCATTTGTGTCCAAACAAACACGCAGGACACAAATACCACAGATCAAAAACAAGAACAAAGGACACTCATCAAACACACATCGGTCATCATGGGGGCACATTATGTGTGCATCAGCGCACCAAACCAACAACTCTGGTGAAAAAAACAAAACTGTGCTTCCTCCATCTAGCTCTCCTGCTGACAGAGGACAATCATTTGCAAACTGCCTCACCCTGCTGTTTGGCAGTCGGTGTGTCAGCATGTCTGCGTTTGTCTAAATGCACACAATGTGCCACAGTTGATCACTGGCAACACCACCCACGGCACGTCCTGCAGCCGTCTGACGAGTGCCCACACGCAGTCTGACCAAAGTGTCTGGGTAACCAAAAACAGGCCAGAGAGCTGAGTCAGCTCCGGTTAACTGTCACTTGCTGTTACCTGGCTATTCACTCTGCTCTTTATTTGATACATCTACTGTTTATCTACCTGCTTACTTACCTGCCTATATACCTATCATTAGGCTCTTTTGAGGCTATTTCTGTAATAATGCAACAACAAATTACAGGGCTCTGTGTGCTAACAAATGTTCTATTCTATGAGATCTCCTGAATAACAGTTGACTAACCCTTCTGAAAGTTGTATAAATCTGTGTTGAGCATTTAGAAGTTCTGATTTCTGTTAGGTCAAAATTCTGCTAACTTGTAATTGTTTGTTGTAAATAGTACACTGTTAATATGGAGCACCTGTAGTAGCAGTTTGGTAGGAGTGAGAAACCCTTTTTGTTTGCTGTTGAACATTCTTCTCATATTTCTTGGTTTAGGAGCTTAGGTTACCCACTGAGGTGGGTTATCATCATACATGTTGGAACTTGGAACTAGAACTTGAGCATCTTAACTGGAGCAGGTGGGGCATTTGGACAGTAACTGCTCAGAGTTGGGACACATTTTCCTGCTAAGTTCCAATGTATTGATATGATACATGATATTCAAAGCAGTGACCACTACTCTACATATCTTCAGGCTTCGGCTGGGTTTTACATGCCCAGGTTTTGAGATATAAGTCTATACAGTTGGCCTAGACCTGCTCTATATGAAAAACTGCCCTGAGATAACTTATATATAGATAGATAGATAGAAATGGCGCTATATGAATAAAATTGAATTGAACTGAAAGTTTGCCCCCATCCCAACTCATTGGAGGTAAGGGGAATTTTGCTTGTGCTACTCAAAATATTGAACAATTTCATTTGAAAAACTCAATCAAACAAATATGTTGTCAGAGAAACAATGTCTCTGTTGTGTCCCAATGAAAACTGTCCACACCAAAGCACATTGTTATATATTGTTATATTATTGTTTACATTGAGTAACTACTGTATTGTTACTGTTAGACCCATTGCTGTTGAGTTTTTTAAATGTATATCTAGTAGTGCTAAGGCTTCTTCAGCCTTTTGGATGAGACGAAAAACTTCTTCAAGAATCTAAAGCAAGTGCAGTTGCCTTTGACTGGATGACTGAGAATGTTCACAGGCATATTTTTCAAAAGTACTTTTCAATGTTTTTAACAGCACAGACGAAGGTCCATTCAACTCCATTCTGCATGGATCGATATCAAAAGGGCTGAGTGTGAAAATATGTTTTCTTGTGACTGGGGGAAACTAAGTTGTGTTATTGTTTTATTTTTATTTTTTTTCATTTCAGTGGTCAATGGGAGTTTTTATCCAAGTGCTCCTGCTCTGTCTATTTATGAAACGTTTATTAAACGTTGTGCTAAGCATGAGACTTCCCGGACAAGACCTGTCTCCAACTTAATTTTTCTTATATTATCCTATTCTCTCTTATTACTGTGCTTGTAGTCATGATAATATCTACATTACCCATGCTCCACTGGGCTACATCATCAGTCTCACCTGCCCTGGTGTCGTCGTTGTCCAGCAGGGGGGTGTAGTCTGTCTTTCCCACCATCTCCCCGACCTGATCGTCAAAGGTCTCCGCCTCCAGCTGAGCCACAAAGTCCCTTTCCACCAGGCTCTCTGGGCCCGGCTGGGGAATGCTGTCTGTCAGTGCATCGCTCAGACTCAGGTCTAACTCTGCCATGGCTGCACACACACATAGACAGAGGAATAAAAAAAGAGAACAGTAAACATGTTATCACCAGTTAAATGATGCTGTCCAACTCTAAACAAGAGTTGATCAGTAGATGCATGCAAAGGGTGCGTGATGTATCGAATATATCTGATATATTCTAATATCATTTTATGTGCGATATGGCAGATGACCATATCGTTATGTCAAGATATTCCCCCCTCCCCACCTGACTGACGAGGACTTATTGATATTAAGAAATATACTTTAAGGTTAAAATAATATCCCTTAATCATGTATAGTTCCTAGTATTGCGTTTCTGAATGTTGTGGTGTTATTTCCACGTAAAAAGAAAAAAAAAAAGATTAGATTTTTTTAAAATTCATAGTTGTTTAAGGCCATGATGTCTTATGCCTTTATTGGCTCATCAAACATGAGATAGCCCATCATACCAACTATGCAGCCTTGCTGCAACTCGCAAAAAATGAGTGTGAAAAGGTACAGGTAATGCATCTTTTTCTAAACTATGTTTGACAATCAATCAAGTAAAGCTTATTATAGTGTTATAATTAATTAATTAAAAAAAATCACATGCATTATCTATTTAAATCAAACCATTTTTCAGGTTGGCCAAACCACCAATTACTGATTGCACAGAATTGTGGATGAAATGCTTGAAATTCTAGCAGTGATAGAGCAATCACAAGCCACAGGGCTGGAAACTGATGAGAGCACATCTGTCTCTGTGTGTAAACAACTTGATATTCATGTGAGATAGGCTATGCATCAAAGTACACATTTTCAATGACTAATGGCTATATGGGGGAATTGAAATTAATAAAATCGAATTGGGTATTGTTGACATTTATTCGATACTTGGACAATGAAGGGAAGCTATTTTGCCAATATCTCGATCTCAGACAGACGAGAAAACAGTTTCAGTAATGGCAGCGGTGAAAAACATTGTTCACATGAAGGACATCCCCACACAACTCATCTTTGGATTAGGGACTGACGGCGCTGCAGTTATGACAGGTAGGCTTCTTACTATTGTTTTTCTTCTCTGTATAGAATTAAACTGGATTTTTAATGTTTTCTTTCTCATTAAATGGATTGTTTGAATGAAATGTTTTTCAGTAGGAAAACACAATGGAGTGGCAAAAAAACTGAGGCTTGCATATCTAGACGGATCAGAAAACGTACTTTACATGCAAACGTTCAAAGAGCTCCACCTTTACTTTCAGAACAGTGCAAATCGCTCTTGGGATGCCTGAGCTGAAAGTAAAGGTAAATAAGTCATCATTTGACATATTTGAAACATATGCACATTTATTTGCACATACTATATTTCCATCCGTAAAAAATACAGCTTACACTGTTTTGTCTGTAAATCTGTTTTGTCTGTGTCACTGACTAGGAAGTAAAAGACACTTGTTGGCTCTTTCAACATGAAGCTATAAAAAACCTTCAGTAAAACACCACTGCTGTACTGGGAGCCATGGCAGAGGAAGTAGAGATTTACAAATGTCCTGGTGCTAAGGGATTGTAGTCATTCCTTGCTACATATCGTTTCATTGCTGCCCTCCACCTGCAAGCAGATGTGCTCCCTCACCTGGCATGCCTCTCTAAGATCTTCCAAAAGAAGGAAGTCACCTTCCTGGCAATCAAAGAAAGGGTTTTTTTAATGACACAAATCACTTTAGCTACAATATTTTAACTTAAAAATGTTTAATTTTGCCACAGAAAAATAGGCTACAGCAATTGATCTTTTTATCTGAGTCAATTTGGTTCCTTTCCCAGGACCCTGTCACACTGGCCTTAATAAAAACCATAAAAGATGCTGGGGATCATCAACCTGTTGGCTCACACTTAGGAAAGCTGAAGGGAAGTCTTGACTGGGGGCATTCAGCGACACTGCTGAACAGGAGAGAGTGAGGACAGGATGAAACAGGGAACAAACAGCAGTTCTGGCAGAGATTTCGTTCAGAGGTATGATTATGTTAGCTTTTCGTTGACTTGTTGCTGCCCATCTTTACTAAGACAAAAACTTTACTGATTATTTTCTCGCTGTTTGTTTGGGTCCACAGGCAGCTATGCTCCCTGGCGAGATTGCTCATGCACACCTGAAGACACTGGTGGGAAAGTTGCTCCATTGACTTTCACAAGAAGAATGGGCCTCTTAAGGAGCATGTTATCTCTGGTCCACTCAAGGTAATTCTTTCAAATGTGGGGGGCAAATGTAGTTTACACATGACATTATCATGAATACTGTGTTAATCATAATATTAATAATTAAAGTCAGAAAATGACTCAGCTGGCCATAACAACAGAGCTGACCTCAAAATATGAGGAATTCAGGATCCTTTACCCAAGCCTAACCCAGCTGGCTGCCATTGCCCTGATGGTCTCTGTAAGCAGTGGATAACAGGCTAAGAAATACTTCACATTTGGCACCTGTTATTTTAAGTGATCAGTATAACCCTTAAAATCTTAACAGTTCATGTATTTGCAGGTCAAGACAAACATCTGCAACAGACTGCAGGGGGGATATCTTGAGGCCTGCATGAGCCTTTCGATAAATGGAAGAGTGAAGTGCTAGAAGTCAAGCCATAAAACCATTGTTTCAACATTTAAATTACCATTTCTCATTCTGAAGCAGGTCCTAACTAGGCTTGAATGCTGGGAATTTAAATCCCATCAACATTCCCATTTCCTGGGAAAAAACCAGCGTGGTCCCGGGATTTTTTAGCATGTGTGTGATTGTGTGTCCATGTTCATTTTTCATTACAACAAATGCAAGCTGTAGTCCCTTCATGCTACCCATAAAAAACAAACAAACAGAAAACTATTATTTATGGTGGAGTGCAGAGGATGAATTAAGGATTCTGACAGCCTGAGGAAAGAAGCTGCTCTGTAGTCTGGTTGATATGGCAGCAGATACTTCTGTATCTCTTGCCAGACGGCAACAGGGTGAATAGACTGGGATGGGTATTGTCTTTTAGTATCCTTTGGGCTCTGCGTAGACACCTCACTGATGCTCAGTAGATGGGTACCAATGATGTTCTGGGCGGTTTAAATCACCCGCTGCAGAGCACTCCAGTCCTGGGCCGTGCACATTTCATGCCAATTTATAATGTTTACAGTCTGGATGTTTTCTATTGCTAAAGTTAACAAGAACTTGGCATGGGAATTTTGCCTTCTTGAGTTTCCTTAAGAAATACAGCTGTATCTGAGCTTTCTTTATCAGGGTGGAGATGTGTGATGTTCATGACAGGTTCTGCGTGATTCTGATTCCCAGGAACCTAAAACTGTAGACAGGAGTGTGAGTCTTCGTCTCCTTTGTTCTAAAATCAACGAACAGCTCCTTAGTTTTGTTGACGCAGTAGGTTGTTCTCCATGCACCACTCTGCAGACTTTTTAGGTACAGGTACAATGGTGTCTCTGCTGTAACAGTGATGTGTTGAAAATGTCAGTAATGACATCGACTAGCTGGTTGGCACATGCTTTCAGTACACGGCCAGGGATGTTATCAGGCCCAGCAGCTTTACTCATATTCACTCTCAGAGTTGGCTCTGGATAGGCCCCTCACCTCTCTAATCATCCAGGCTTTCTGGTTGGGGAATTATTTTATTGTCTTTGTGATCACCACATCATCAACACATTTGCTGATGTATGATGTCACTGATGATGTATATTCCTCAAGACTGATGTTGTTCCCCTGGGTGGCGGCATTTCTGAACATGCCAGTCTGTGCACTCAAAACAGTCCTGCAGAGCTGATGACGCTTCATCTGTTCACACTGTAACTGTTTTTTCAGATGGTTTGACCCTTTTATTCTGCTGGGAGTAAGTAGGCAGGAGAAGCAGGGAAATATGGTCTGATTGACCAAAATGGGGGTGGGGGAGGGCTTTGTAGCTGCCAGAAATGTTTGTGTAAACATGGTCCAGGGTATTGCTTCCCCTGGTGGGGGTGTGGACATGCTGATGGAATTCAGGTAAAACAGTTCTGTGTTCTGTTTGATTAAATTCACCAGCTACAGTAAAAATACTATCTTGTTGTTTTGTCACGTGGCTGCTGATGATCTCATACAGTTCCTGTAGTGCATTTGTTGAATTTTCATCTGGGGGAATGTAAACAACAGCAACAAAAACACTGGTGAATTCTCTGGGCAGATAATATGGTAGACATCTTAACATCTAAAGGGATCTGTACAAAATAATTAATGTAAAAAGGGTAGGCTTCAACCTACATCTTTTCAGTCAGTATGAACTTGCTTTGATTTGATTTGTCACTGTTTATTTATTTTACATTTGAATTTTACATGTGTATTTGAGTTGTATAAGATGAAAATGACCAAAATAAACCAAACTAAACTAAACATTAAAAACTTGACATCTGGGAAACATTGTCCATCAACGTTGACCATGTTACAGCACCAAGCATCATTGATGTTGAGTTCACCTCCCTTCATCTTACCCGAGTCTTGTGTTCTGTTGATGCAGAACATGGTCTGCCTGTCAAGTGCAATACTTTGATCCGGGTTGCTGTGGTGGAGCCAGGTCTCTGTAATGATGTGGGCACAAGTCTCTGATTTACAATTGCTGAGTTAGCCTGAGTCTTATTTCATCCATATTATTTTCCTGCGACCAGACATTAGCCAAAAGTAGGCTGCCTTAGATCCAAGCTGGGTTAGCTTAGCTCTTATCCCGGCTCTCTTCCCACTCTTCCTGGGGTGATCGCGTTTGGTCCGGGTGGACTGGCTGGGTGGTCGGAAGATGATGTGGGCAGTGATCGTCTCAAAGTCTGCTGCAATCCCTGTGCTTCGTTTTCCAACGTTGATGAGTGTATTTCTGTCATAGGTAATATACATATGCTTCCATAGATAAAACATGCTTCAATAATAAAGGTGAAAAAAAAAAATTTTTTTAACAAAAATGTATCAAAGTTTGAAGGAGCTATTGGCTGCCGCACCTGCACGCGCCACCTTCACCGTAACAACAAAATGGTATGGGACCTATTTGTTCACATACTGAACAGAAAACTTATGTAACAAAGTCTCCTTCTCAAAGATTTATTAACGCTTCCCCGTAACTGTAGGTGACATATGTGATGTATACATGATATAGTCTAACCTTAAAATGCCCTTACGATGGTAATATAACTAGATCAAATTTTCCTGTCCAGTGGTTTCTTCTAGTTACTTTTCATGCTACAATTGCAGTTTACAGTTCAGTTGTGTACCAAAATATTTTTAGATAAAGTGAACAAAGCAGAGGGCAAAATCTCTAAATTTAAACTACGCAGCAGCTTAATCAGACAGACCTCCGTCCCGAGTGGCATTTAACGAATGGGTCATAGAGTATAGTAGATCGCCCTTCTGACACTACATGTCCAAAAACAATGCTCCTGTCCCAGAAGCAACACACCACAATCAACGGATATTCCTTCTCTGCCACTGCACACAGAAGCAACCTCAAGTCATCCCTATAAAGATGTTCATAAATTCCTATATAACCACATAACACTGGTAAGATAATATGCTGAAAAACATAGGATCAAATGATTCTGTATGAGCAATGTGTTTTTTCCACCTCAAATATTTACTTTTAAGGGGAAAAGTTAAAATGATAAATATCACCATATAATCTAATAAAAGAATACATGTACAACAATAGAAAACATCACTTTCTAATTAATTATCATTCTATTTAAAAACTTGAAACTTTAAAAACTTAATTTACCCCTGGAAAAGAGTGATATAGTCCTGGGTGATAATTTCAAAGTCATGGGTAAACTTAAACACTAATCCTAACTATATACTCAGTTACAATCACAAAAATGCTACTGTAACAATGGTAATATGTAACCTAGAATATGTCTAAAAATATTCAAAATATATACTCTATATTAAGGGAAAAAAAGCATTAATCTCACCCTCAGACATTGCTTTGACTTTCAAATCACCAAAATTATGCTTGTTGATCAGTGGTTGCCATTTTAAAAACAAGGCTATTTCTCCATTTCCTGAAAAGTTTACATTTTTGAGATGCAAAGTGGTGACCCAACTTTGGCAAATCGGAAAATGAGAGATGGTTAGAGAGACTGAAGCTGAAATGGCGAGATAAAAAATGAAAGAAGATGAAAGAAGAGGAGGTAAAGCTGAGCAAAGGAAGAAAGAAGGAAGAAATTGAGTGACAGAGGGAGAGAGATTGAAATGAAGAGAAGTGCTTAAAGTTAAGTGAGAAGTAAAAATTACTTTTAACTCAAGCTGAGAGCAGAAAAACAAAATTACAGCCTATTGCATTATAGTGCTCAGGAAGTCTTAAATCTGACAAGCATGTTAACTAAAATGACAAAATTTATTTGCTCTTGGTGATCAAGGGAAAATCTGATGTGAACTGAACTGGGCGGCAGGTTTGTGTCCCGAGGTGGAATCAAACTTGCCACTGGAGCAGTAACAAGACCACAGGACCTGAAACCAAACCCTGTGATAGCAGGCATTATTCCTGCTGATGTGCCCCTAAGCAACACACTGAAACTCGGTCGAGGCAGATGACCACCCACCCAGAGCCTGGTTCTGCTCGAGGTTTCTGCCTGTTAAAAGGGAGTTTTTCCTTGCCACTGTTGCCTAGTGCTTGCTCATGGTGGGAATTCTCTGTAAATATATAGTCGGTCTAGACCTGCTCTTTATGAAAAAGTGCCCCGAGATAACTTTGTTATGATATGGCGCTATATAAATAAAATTGAATTGAATTGAAAATCTACCAGCTGCAAGGCCTGAGCCTGACCTCTGTCCCCTCTAGTCGGCATCTAGACAAAAGACAGCTTTTTTATAATTAAAATCTAAATGTAATACGACTTTCTACCACAAGAAGGCACTGTTTCAGAGGGGATTATGCAGTATGAAAGAAATGCATGACTTTGTACAATACAGAAGCTCAATCTGTACCTAAACATGGACTCAGACACACAGATCCAAGCTGTCTTCAGCACGTCTGGGAGTTCAGCTGACCAATGGCCACCAGGGGAATTTGCCGAGTCATGTTGTGTCATCTTGCAACTATAATGCCAGATTATCCTCGGTTCCAGCAGCCAGCCTTATTCTGCTGCTCAGACACTCACTGTGATTATCTTTCTCATCTACATCTTTATAATTATTTTATCATCTACAATACAAATATTATCTCTGCCCTATACAAAACATGTCTTCCCTCTCATTGTGGAAAGGTTAGGCAGGTTAGGCTTCAAGGTCTTGCTCAAGGATGATGCAAGAGAACACATCTGCTGCAAAGAGGATCAATCCTGAGACCTTCGAGTTATTACATTTTATTATTATTATTATTATTATTATTTCCTTCCTACCTGGCTGCCCTGCCCTGGCCCCCCTGCCAACCACGCTCATATCAACACACAAACACACAAAAAAACATTCTTTCCTTAGCTGCAGCCAACAATTCAGTATCATGAACCTAAACCTATTTGACAGCAAAGTATATTACTGCAAACATTCATAGAGATACAAACTCTGCATTCAAAAATCAAAGGAGATGTTTTTAAGTATGTGGACTGTTTTATTTCTGAAATCAGTCACCTTCCTCAAACAGAAGCAGCCAAAAATCAAATATAACTCCACAGCCCCATCTGCTGGATTATCTACTGATTACCACAAGAAGAACAGGTACAGGTACACTACATTATATGGCCAAAAGGGCTTTTCTGTACTTTAGTGACCTTTACTTTAAGTTTAATGGAAATCTTAATGGCATACAACAATATTTTAGAAAACAGTGTACTTGAGAAAGGCCCCTCTCTGTTTCAACATGAAAATGCCCCCATGCACAAAGCCAGGTCCATAAAGAAATGTTTTTCACAGTTTTGTGTGGAACACACAGCCCTGACCTCCATCCCATCCAACACCTTTAGGGTGAATTGGAATGCCAGCTGTGAGCCAGGCCTTATCACCAGGACGTCACTAACCCCATGTTCACCTGACGCAATGTGTCATGTCTTGTTATACCTCGTCTCCGTCACATTTCCAGTGTCAAATGGAAGCATTTCAGAAGCGGAGCGTCTTAAAGCAGCCTGTTCTTCAGCAGCCAGGACAGTTTAGAGTTGTTTAGAGATTTTTTAATGTTTAACAAGCATAGTGAAAACATGTTTGCAGCTCATTTATGATCAGTTTGGTACAGAGCCCCCTTAGGGTCAGCTGAGAAAAAAGCCACGTGTAAATCTGTACTCTAGGTTCGAATCAGTGCGCACGGTTTGTAAACCATGCTCTTGGATTCATAATCCGCAGAGGGTCATTTCATTCCCTTCATAGGACAATTCTATTGTATTTATTAGTCATTGAATATGACATACCCTGTTGGACAGTCAGTAAATCAAGAGCAGTCAACCAATCAATCAACCAGTCAGTCAGTCACATGGAAAGTCAACCAGTCATCCAGTTAGTAAGTAATCAGTCTTGAAACATTCAGTCAGAAATCGAGCCAATTCATAAGCAAATTAAACATAAAATCATAACAAATGCTTACAAACGCATATAGTGAACAATGGGTGGTTTGTTAAGCATGAATATTAATAAAGTATACGTAGGCATACTCATTACACACCTGACTGCCAGTGTATCAGCAGACTAAATGAGCCCCCAGTGCTCCAAAGACCAGAGTGTGTCGCCGACTGCCTCGACTACAAAGCCATGCTGGTCAGAAACACTGCCCCAGTTAATATATTTAACCCCACATAATCTGTGTGTGTGTTTAGTACACAGTACTAAAGAAACAGTACTAAAATACTGAGAAAGTCATAAACTCCAGCGAGGTCCTAAAGTTTGAGCTGAGCTCCCCTTTTACACCTCCTGTGCAGAAGATTGGTGTGGCCACTCTGAAATAATCTAGATTCAACAAAGGAAGGAAATCCACGGAAGAGGAAGTTTCTATTGTGTTGTCTGCTAACAAATGAGTGTGTGAATGTATGTGTGGATTAGTCATGTGTAATTGTGTGTGTGAAAGCCTGTATGTATGTGTGCTCATGGGATGGTGGGTGTCGTCCTGCCGCCAAAAAAGGAGGTGAAGGTTAAGCTTCTTTTTAATCTGCTTCCCTACACCAATAGTGTATGTAAACAATAAAGCACCATGACAAGCACACGTGGGGATGATAAAGCAGCAAAAAGGATTCAAGTAATCTGACAGACCACAAGGCATGAAAATATTGCAAACTAGGGCCAATATTGCGATTGCAATTCTTTTGCAATTATAATAATACAGGCCTGTATTTACCTACCTATATTGTTTGTACATTATATGATTCAGATAAAATATTGCTGTTGTCGAGGTCCACTCAGGGTTGTGTTAAAAAGTCAGTCAGAAAAATGTCAATTTCTATGTAAAAACTAGAATTACCGTCCCGCGGTTGTATGGCTCCGCCAACCATTCAAGTTGCAGTTTACATCCATGTCTGTCCAGACTCATAATATACAGTATATGTAGTGAATACTTGGAAGTAATTTAATATAATATATAAAGTGTATTTTTTGGCTAAATAGAATTTATAACTATATTGATGATACTGTATGATTCCAGTGAATATACATTGCTGAACTGATTAATGAAGGACTATCATAGATGTATTGACTAAACAGGTACACATGTACTTGATTACTATATAAAGATGGATTCTTATAGAGTACAGCTACACAACATGTGGTGCTTTTGTTTTCTCCTTGTATTTTTAGATGCAAAGCCTCTCTATGAGCTGTAGTTGAAACTCACTCACAGGATCACGATTAGCTAGGCGCGCTCCAATACGTTGTTTTAAGTCATGTGATTCCGATGACACTCGAAATTCAGAATGAGGCAGGAAGTCAAAGGCAGAATGGACGAGATGGAGGAAAGCCCGTACTGTGCTAGTTATTGTGTGTGAAATCTGGAACCGCCCAATTAATTCTTAAATTATGGTTAAAAACCTATTGAGATCACAATGACCTTTGACCTCTGAGTCAAAAATGTCACCTATTCAGTGTCTGACCAACTGTGAAATATGGTCACAATCTCCCCTTCTGTTCCTGAGTTATGGTCTTGAATAATGGCCAAAAAAGTGTTTTTCCAGGATATTATGATGTCACAGTGAAGTTGACCTTTGACCATTTGGGTAAAAAAATGTCATAACTTCATTGTTGTATCCCATTAAACATCTGTGTGAAATTTTGTCATAATTACTGAATCAATTCATTAATTATGGCCAATAACGTCTTTGTCGTGGTCATTTTGAAGTCACAATGACCTTGACCTTTGAGTCAAAAGTGTCACCAATTCATTGTCCAACCAACTTATGGTCAAAAATGATTTGTGAGGTCACAGTGACCTTGACTGTTGATAACCAAATCCTAACCAGTTCATCCTTGAGTCCAAGTGTTAGGATGGCGGGTTTTGTAGCCATAGGAGTTGGACCCAAACGCAGACATACACAGAGGTGAACAGTAATCTTTAAAGGGTTATTGATCCTTACTTGACAGGCAGGCAGGTAGACAAGTAAGCAAACATAGGGAGTCCAAAACACCGGAGCATGAAAACTTGAGTATGGAGCACTGTCCGCATCCAACATAGCAATAGTCCAAAGCAGGAACATGGAAACACTGAACACTACATCCGTCAACAGATACAATGACACGACAAAGCACAAAGCAACAAGACAGGCATAAATAGGGAAAGGCTAACGAGGGGAATCAGGCACAGGTGAGTAACTGGAAACAGGTGAACATAATCAAGGGCAGAAACAAGAGGGCAAAAACACACAGGAAACATAGAACAAGACTTTCAAAATAAAACCGGACCTCTGACCAAAACCTAACCAAACAAATACCATAGATCCCAACACCAAGTGGACGTTTGTGCCAATTTTTTTGTGCTATCGCCGGAGCGGAGGCATAATAAATAAAAATGCATAAACTCCTAATCGGGACACTGAGTGCCTATTTTTATTCCTTGATGACCCCTATGAAAGACTTTTGCCAGGTGAGTAAAGGGGACAAGTGAGGTTGAATCCAGAATGTTTTGTAATTGTATGGGATGATCTGGCGTTTCACCATCTCTTCCAGTCACCAGAGTGGTTAACAGCCCATCCCAGGATGGTGTCACTTTTCCTGCCAACTTGTTCTCCATTCCTCAACCCCATAGGGGAATTATTTTCCTCATGGAGGTGGAAAGTTTATGACCACCAACCACATGATCAGATGTCCCTCTTGGACACAATGAATGCTGGATGTCTGGTCATATCTGCAAAAGATGGCCAGGGATGGATCAGACATGCAAAAAGATAATTTCCCAGGTATATTGCAAAAGAGGATATAAGGTTTGATGTGGATGAGAACTTGTGGCCAAATGCAGAAGGCAGCACTGAAAGTGTTGACTAACACTCCTGTATTACTATATCTGTAGCTATCCTATACGAGTATGTATAGTGAATATGTATATCTGTGTTTCACTACTGGAATTACACTATGCAAAAATGGCACAAAAAAGCCTATTGAAGCATATTGCAACATTTCTGATTAATTTATGTGACATATACTTTAAGGTAGCACAATCTATGCAATAAAGAAGTGACCTTATTTTATGTTTTAATCATGGTTTGTGCTATACAAATAAATACTGATACTAGCGACACTAATTGTAATGCTACCTACTGTTAGTGATTTTTATGGTCAAAATATAATGAGTGACAAAATGTTACTATTGGCAGACAAATGTCAGTGTTTGGGTACACAAGATGATCCTGAGATGTGTATTAAGTATTAATTAATTTAATGGGCCACCTTTCTTTCTCAACAACTGCTGGGCTGCCAGTTACTATAGCTACATGTCTGAAATTGAGGCTAGATTGAGGCTAGATTGTTTATGTAGAAAAAGACTTGCCACTTTGATGGTCTTTCAGGAACAGCAAAAAGAGACTGCCCTCCATATTTCTTATTAAAAATGATGAAGATGGGTGTTTCTTCTATAGCCTGACAGATTTTTAGGCCGATACTGATATCAATATTTGAGAGTTTAAAACGTCTGATGGCAATATACTGGCCGATAGCCGATGTTTTTTTTAAATATAAACACATAGCCTAGTATAAACAACAATCTTGATACAGATCCCTTAGATTTGTTTTCTTTTAGAGAATTACTAAAATACATACTGAGCGAGACATTTTACAGCTGAAAGATAAACTTATCAGTGCTTTCCAGTGGACAAACTATGTAATAACACTGTTTCAAAATGAACTCAAACGTAGTGTAGTATACTGCAATTTCTTGTTATTTATCGGCCAACTCATACAACAATACCAATATATTTGCATTTCCAGGAAACCATCTTTGGCCAAGTGCAAATGCACAGACACCAGCATACAGAGATCATATTAACCAGACAACAGCCAAGATGTCTCTTTGCCAACTCACAAAATTAACGTTAATTAAATTAAATTAAGTAAGTAAATTTAGTGGCAACAGTTATCATTAAAGCCAGTGAAATCAATGGTCGTCGGCTTAGATTATCACTTGTTAACAACTTGTTAAGACTCCTATGAAAGCTACAGTTAAAAATGCAGGTCTTGCGATTTTAAACAATTAATCGTTCAGCTCCATCAGGATAATTGCTAGTAAATTCCTTATGTCATTTTGTGGCTGCAACTGAAAACACAATTGGACACATTGGAACGTTAACACTTTGTAATACTTGGTATATACAAATCTGAAATCTTACACCAAAAAATAAGGGTATTTTTTTGTTGAAAATTGCTTAAAGTAGAAAACAATACGCCTTAATCATACAGTGTGTGTCCACAGGAACAGAAATCGTAGAAGAGTGAATGTCTGAGAGAAGATCTGTAAATCTACAAGGGACTGAAAGAGAAAGACGAAGAGAAATGAGTGGTGTGTGTGGGGCTTTCCATAAGCTTAACCTTGGCAGTACAGCAATCCAGCTCCTATAGCTGTTGTCAGGATGATGCATGACATAACACAGTAGCCCTAATCCCAAAAATCACTTTGAATTTTCCCCACCTCCTGTTCCTTTAATATATGACAACACAATGTAATGTCATGCTTGATTAATCCCCAGGAAGTTCGGGGGTCAGGAGCCTTAGAGCTTGTTCAGTATCTTGCTGAAGGACACTTCAGCAGGGTGGTGCTACTGCTGCTGCCATATCTGACTCTTTAACAGTAAAAAACTCTGCATGACCTGGATCTGATCTCAACTTCCTTGGTTAAATATTGAATAACAATCTGGGCTGTACCGGGTTTAGTTTAGTTTATTAAATGTATTCATTTGTACATGTACAAAATACATGAATCTCAAAAAATAGAAAAGATGCTTTGCTTTAAAATTTTATATTTATATTTAAGTATATCACAATGATGATACTGTCATGATTTCCTGTCCAGGACTTTCAGGGCTTGTTTATGAAGTTACCTAATTGGTTTTAAAACAGTCTTGTTTGCCTGAGGCCAACATGATTTGCAGTAATGAAAATAAGAAAAAAATCATTGCGCTCAAATTATTAAGCGTGGAGGCAGGGAGAGGGACCCAGGCGCAGACAGATGACGAGGCACAACCAGTTTCCAAGATTTATTAACATACACAGGTACAGTGAAGGCAGGCAAACGGTACGGGTTACACATCCAATGCAGGACACACACACACACACACACACACACACACACACACACACACACACACACACACACACACACACAACCAACAGCGAACAAAGCAAAGGGACAGGTATACATAGGGAAAGGCTAAAAAGGGAATCAAGGGCAGGTGTGCGAAGGGGAGCAGGTGCAGACAATCAATGCCTGTCAAACACACGAGGGCAGGAACAAACAGGAAACAAGACAGACAAGACTTCAAAATAAAACAGAAAACCAGACAAGGTAACAGACGTAACACAAATGTCTTAGAGGCTTCAACTGTTCAACCTAATATTCCTAATATAAGTTATATCATATTTCAATACATGGCACACATGTTTTTAATTTGCCTTTTGAACATAAGAGTGGAATCTAGAGTAACACCTAAGTATTGTGTGGTCACTGTTTTCTCAATATTCAGAGTGAGACATGAGTAACTGAGCCAATTTGCAACTTTTTCCGATGACAATTTAGCAGCAACTTGGACCGGATGTCTCATCACATCTCTTTTGTCACCTTTTGTCTGTTTCTCTCTTTCTTTTTCTCTCACTGAAAACGTAATTAAAACAAGTTGAAATAAAATGAAAACGCCCACTAAGCGCTCTTCTTTGCCATTACATTTTTAGAGAATTAGATAAAGTAAAGAACACATCCTTTTCAGTTGGTGGACGATACAGTACAATAACATTCAAGGACATTTCAGGGTAGAGAGTAATGGTAACTCCAATGGGTTAATGATAAGATGTTTACTCTTCACAAATCATTAACACTTAATAATTTCTCAGCCAAATATCCAAAAGGAAACATTCTACAGCTTGATTCTAATAAGCCTAGTGAGGAAGAGGTCAACCTGTGACCAAACATTTGCTGGTTTGTTTCCTGCTCACACTGCTACACTCCAGCTGTAGGTTTGAAACCAGGACAGAGTGTGTTCTAAACTGTGCAGCCATAACTGCTCCAGGCAACTAATATTAACTCAGAAATGTGAAAAGACAAATGCCTCTTCTCTGGTCTACCATGGCTAAAAAAGTAAGAGAAAAGTGAGCGTTTTATCCAGTGACACACAGAATGTGAGATCACTTCCTAAAGTGCTTGGCGCGGTCACCCAAAATGATATTCTTGTGCTGGTGGGAGGTGACAAACCAGTCTGCTGTTAGGAGCAGTAGATTTTAACAGAACCAGACAGCACTACTGAAAATTGGAAATGTCCATGTTTGCCTGCCTCCAGCTTCACAAACTCTATCACTTTAAGGGTTTGGGAAAGCAGTGGAGCATTCACTTACCAAGGACAATGTGGTTGTAAAACAACTGCAAGGCAGTTTAGTATCCCTACATTACCACTATGTGGACCTATGATTATGAGAGGTCACATGGACAGTACGTTGAGGGAAACCTCACTGGAGTCTGGGGAGGTATATGAAGTCGCCAATTGGACAATGGATGGGATCCATATGGCAGAAAGTTTGACTTTAAAATTAACTGGGTAGAACGATATACTGTATGTGTGAACAGGATAGAATAGAAGGTGAAATTAAGCTTCCCATTCACTCAGTATTACTCAGTAATACTCTTGTAACAAGCTGCAGAACTGATCTAAGGATAACTGTGGTTCATTACAACGTGGCTGTTTTTTTGTTTTCCTCAGTTTTGGCCATGATTTCATTATAATTATAACTGCTGAGCTCTGGGAACACGGTGACTAGAGCTGAAACAAGTAATGAATAAATCAGTTGATTTTCAAGATGAGAGATGGCATTCATCCCAGTCCACAGGGCACCCAAGCCCTAGCTGCAAACATTCTTCATGCTATCTCCACCAACACACACACGAGACAAATCCCGCAGCACCCCTGGACACAGCTCCACCCACCCATGTATAATGCACACTCACACTCACAGCCTCTAGCATTCCCGTTAGGATTACTCCCATCCATCCATCCATTATCTATACCGCTTATCCTCAGAGGGTCGCGTGGGACTGGAGCCGCTCTCAGCTGACATTGGGCGAGAGGCGGGGTACACCCTTGACTGATCACCAGTCAATCACAGGGCTGACAAATAGAGACAGACAAACATTAACACTCACAGGGACACCTATGGGCAATTTAGAATAGTCCTTAACCTAACCTTCATGTCTTTGATGGTGGGAGGAAGCCGGAGAACCCGGAGAGAGATTACTCCCAGATTGAATATTAAATATCCCAGACCAAGGGCCCTAAATTTACAAATCTGATATCTATTCCCCGTCAGCCACCAACAGTCTTAGGCCTTGTAACTAGTTTGATAAAACCAGCTCTGGTAAATGTTACATCTCAAGCTAACAAATCATTCTTAATTAATGATCTTATTACAAATCATAGACAAATCAATAGATTTTATGCTTTTAACTGAAACCTGGTTAGACATGAATAGCAATGTGACTCTTATTGAGGCATGTCCACCAGACTACAATTCCTGTCAGTTAGTGAGACAGGAAAAAAAGAGGGGGCAGAGTTGCCACCAATTACTCAGCATAAGGTGGAACAAGCTGTTCAAGCTGCTCACTTTAACAATATACACTCACCGGCTACTTTATTAGGTACACCTTGTTAGTACCAGGTTGGGCCCCTTTTGCCTTCAGAACTACCTTAATTCTTCGTGGCATAGATTCAGCAAGGTGCCGGAAACATTCCTCAGAGATTGTGGTCCATACTGACATGATAGCATCACGCAGTTGCTGCAGATTTGTCGGCTGCACATCCATGATGCAAATCTCCCGTTTCACCACATCCCAAAGGTGCTCTATTGGATTGAGATCTGGTGACTGTGGAGGGCATTTGAGTACAGTGAACTCAATGTCATGTTCAAGAAACCAGTTTGAGATGATGTGAGCTTTGTGACATGGTGCATTATCCTGCTGGGAGTAGCCAGCAGAAGATGGGTACACTGTGGTCATAAAGGGATGGACATGGTCAGCAACAATACTCAGGTTGGCTGTGGCATTTAAACAATGCTCAATTGGTACTAAGGGGCCCAAAGTGCCAAGAAAATATCCCCCACAACATTACACCACCATCCACCACCAGCCTGAATCGTTGATACAAGGCAGTTTGGATCCATGCTTTCATGTTGTTTACGCCAAATTCTGACCCTACCATCCGAATGTCGCAGCAGAAATCGAGACTCAACAGACCAGGCGACGTTTTTCCAATCTTCTATGGGCCAATTTTGGTGAGCCCGTGCGAATTGTAGCCTTAGTTTCCTGTTCTTAGCTGACAGGAGTAGCACCCGATGGGGTCTTCTGCTGCTGTAGCCCATCTGCTTCAAGGTTTGACGTGTTGTGTGTTCAGAGATGGTCTTCTGCATACCTTGGTTGTAACGAGTGGTTATTT
>LKNJ01004090.1:0-35842 GCA_002120245.1 Maccullochella peelii
AAAACGTGAAGCGCTGTGAATACTTTCCGGATGCACTGTAAGTTGTTAATTAAGTCAATGCAATACCTATACAAAATTAGATGTAAACCGCAGAATGAAGGTAGCTCTACTTAAAATCCATACTTACACTCTTAACAGGCTATAATAATGACATATAATAAGACAACAAAACATCAACACCCCTAATAGAAAATAAAAAATAACATCACTGTTCTTTTGGAATGGTAAGGTTTTTTTGGTATTGGTAATTTTACATTATAATTTAAAAAATATTCTTCATATCAGTAATAAAGTATATCTATTGTCTGATACTGAAGTTCTTGATAAGTGTATGCTATTAGTGCATGTAGCCAAGTAACTAATGATTTACAGGTAAAACATCAATTTATTCTGCATTGAAGTGGCTGTGATATTTGTGTCACAGGGTGGTGTTTACATGTTAAAAACAATACAGTTAAATTATCCATTTCAGAAAGACATCAAGAAAGTCTTTGTACCTATTCATGTCCCTTTTCAGTCTTTGTTCGCCACAGACAGTTCCATTGCAGGCTATGGAGGTCCCGTCTTTGATTGGTAGACATCAACCAGGGTTACAAGTCCCCTCTTAGTAATTTTTAAAAGAACATTTAAAAAGCATATTTTGCACCTATATAATGAAAAAATAACAACATTCTGTTTCATTTTTGTTTTTTTCAAAATTACTACAATGTGGTCCACACTAGGTCAAGGTAGAATGATAATCCAATGTTGGTAATGAAGGTATGTCTTTGTATGTGTGTGTATGTGCTGCTGTCAAGTGAAGACTTTGTATCTCCAAATTCATTGCATTTTATCACTCAAGGATGTTTGTCTTGTCACAATTTTTTTCTGTTCTTAAAATGGGTTTTATTGGGTTCATGAAATCAAGTACATTTTTCTCCATCCCTGAGAATGTTTGCAAAGCAACTGCTAGTTGAAAACTTGGCATTTTTCTATTTATTTTATTCAATCTTGAACAAGGGTTCATTTGTGGCCAGATATCAGTTTAGAAAGTGATATAATATAAAATAGCACAAACTCTAAAATAAAAGACTGACTAATAATGAATACAATCTGAGTAAATATAAGTACCAGACTGCCCTCCCCAAAAATACAGTCGTACAGGTCGTCTGTGCAGCAGCTTATTACGACCCATATTTACGTTTATTGTTAGGCGGCGACATCTAGTGGCCGTAGTTATGACGGGAGTAAATGAGGAAGTCAGGACTTTCACCCAGGAGACCGCTGTTCGTGTCTCGTGTGAAACCAAAAGTCAACTTATTTTAACTTACGTCAGATCATAACGTTAAGTTACGTAAGTTAAGTTACGTAAGTAAGTTATGTTAGTATCTCATGTACATAACTTAACTTACAAGTAGTTTTGGTGCCTAAACCTAACCAGACTGCGACCATTTCACAATGTCAACCACCATTGTTACCATGACGACAAAGATCTGGTACGCCTGTCGCTGGTACTCTCCAACGGTCATATATGTTTTGGGAGTCAATGGCAAATGACCTATTCTGTCCTTTAGGTATGAGGAAATGTTACAAATAGAAAAAAGTATTTAAAAAGAATAATGGCATTCTGCTATTAGCTCCAATATCTAATCAGGTGACACCTGTTGACACTGGGTCCACATCATTAAAATCACAGAGCCTCCTCCCTTTACCCTCTGAAAAATTTCCTGACTCAGAGAAATGTATGTCTCTTAGTTTCGGACAGAATGAAGGGCGTTATGTTTATTTTTTCCTCCATAATTATCCCAGGGTGACATCAGAGTGGACAGTTGCGAGCCGGATAGGGTCACAGGATCGGTGGCAGCATCTGGAGAAGAGGCTGTGAACAGTCCATTAACGCAGAAGCTGTGGCTGCCAGAAACACTTGCACAGAACCCACAGATGAAAGCCAAGCCAGTAATGACAAACAAATTAGGCCGGGCTACACGGAGATGGAACCTGCAGATGTGTTCACTGTCCGCTTCCAGACATAAAAGCCGTTGTGGCGTCCAGATTGAATTACATTACTCATTTGCACAGCAGCGCCAAGGCTCTCTTTTCATTGGGGCAGGCCAGGGCTGTTGGACAAAAGATCTGCTTTATGAGCTCTGTGCTGTACATGAAGAGCAGATGCTAGGCAAGGTGAGTTTTACACACCTCAATGACTCCTTAAGCCCTCTATCAGTGAGCAAACCTCTCAGATTTCCACCATTCTGCTCTAGCCTGCACTGCACCCCTCCATAATAAACCTTCTGGTGTGAAAACAGGTGCTTGAATCATCAACGATCGTCCAACCAAGTAGACAGTTAGCTTAATGTCTGACTATCTCAATGCTTAAAGGATAATGCTAGCGTATTATATAATATAATATAATCCCATTAAAAAAATAAAATAAAACTATCCGGTAGTTCTTCTTTCAGTACTTTCCTACCCAGCTGTCTAAGGCACTCAGACCATAGACTGTATTTAAAGATGGATAACATGACAGCTCCCCCCAACATCTCGATCTCCCCCTCGTGGCTGGCTGCAGTATAAGTCATAAGCCCCGCCCGCAAACTGAAAAATCAGATTTTCCAAAGATGGTTTCTGTTTTTTAGGTAGTTCTTATCACACTGATGTTTGTTCAAGTGGTCATTTTTCTGATAAGTTTGGTTTTAATTAGTTATTTGATGCTATAAAAAGGGGCTGAGACGTCATGATTGACAACTGAGAGTGCACTTGCGATTGGTTCGGGCGGGTGTATAGGCGGGAACTCAATACCGCATCGTTTTAGTATCTTTTAGCTTTTCTCTGGCCCACAACTCTGCTTTAATCAACCTTGTTTTCAGCTGCAGCCTTAGGCAGCTTTTTTTAGCAAAAGAAAGCTCTGATAAACCCACTGTACTCTACCTGCCCAGCACCTAATCGCAGACAAAGTTAGCAGCTAGCTAGTAAACATAGTGGAGCATTTAGCAGCTAAAGAGATAATAAATATTTTTCTCAGGAGCTTGTGCAGACCAAAAACAGAGCCAAAAGGGGGACGAATATTGGACTTACATTCATACATCAAGTGGACAGACATGATTCCCAATGAATGTGGATATTGCTCTGTGTCTGGTGGATTTGGAATTCAGCAACTGTTTGCTAACACATTAGGCATAACAACTTCATTAGGTGATAATATGTCAATGTTGGGTTCAGCTTCTTCTGCTGCCCCAAGCTCCCAAAATAATCAATTAATGCAGTGTTAATGAAGGCTCAGTAATTTCCTTAAAAAGTTGGCCACTGTAGTTTTTAGCAAATGTTACTCAAGCATAAGGAAATGGGTATTTGTTTGGGACTATATTCAGTCGCGGAATAATATACATTTGGGGCTCTACTGAGTAATCACCATGAGGTTAATTACTGAGGTGAGGTTAATTACCATAATCGTGCATATAGACTAGGCTTTCCTCCTACTTGTACTTTCATGCACTTACTTAAAACACTTTTACGTTTGATTAAGCAAATCAAACTTCAGCCGAAACTTCAAACCACTTTAGGTCAGTAGAAAATGTTCCTCTTAGTCATAATATCATTGTTTCATCACAGTCCACAGCCACAGTAAAGAATAGCAACAGCTCTTCACATGGGCAGACAGTGAGTCATGACAGGATGAAAGTAGACTTCGGAAAAAAAAAGGGGTAGTTTGGATTTGACACTTAGAGGTCACATATCACAAGTTTCTGGATTTTATTTTCTGCTGGTACCTCAACACCTTATGAGAGGGGGAAAAAAAAAGTGTAAAAAGTGAATCAGCATGCCACGGCCCACCGAAACCTGGAGCTGACGACAGGAGACGTCTGGAGAAATTAATGAGGTCAGCCATTTTGATCGTTAACAATATTATTTCGCAGCAGGTGGGCCAGGCTGTTGTCTGCCGGAGGAGAGGAACACATGACATTTGCCTAATTAACTTCTGCCGCTGGAGACAAGTCGGACCCTTACCATCACTGTAAGGACCTGCTGAAGATATTGGCCGCTTGAGCTAATGCTAGAGTCATCATTAGAAGAAAAGCCGGTGGCTACTTTCTCCGCCAACCTGTCATATTAGAATTAATTTTATCTGTTCTCTGGTCTTTTAGCAGTGGATCTTGTGGCAGAACATCTAGCAAGGTTCAGGATGAGGGCAGCCAAAGATTATCAGGTTGCCGTGTTTTTTCCCCCATTGAAGTGTGCAGACAGGGCTGTGTCACCGAGATGATGAGATCTTAGGGCAAAGCTTGTGCTTTGAATGTGAGGAGTGTGTAAACATCAGGTAAAAACTGAATGACTTTCTTTGCTGCTCTGCATCTGTCTTGAAAGAAAAGAGTTGTGAAAGTGTGAAAGGTTCTGACAAAAATGTCACCAACATGCTCTCAAAATCAAATATAGCCCTGAATAAAATGTATTATAACCTGTGTAAAAATAAAAACAGACATTTATATGGAAGCAAATCTGTCTCACCAGATTTTGAAATTTAAAAGCCATTGAATTTCTAGCACTGAATTTGTTTGCATTGAAATTACTTATCTTATTTTTTTTGCCTCTGAATTCAACTAATTTCCAATAACTCATTTTCATTTTTATTTTTCAATGTTCACATATTCAGAATCAAAAATAGTAATTAAAATAATATACATTCAAGTTTCTAAAATTGGATAGGCCAAATTCAGATCCCAAAATTCGAGTTAAAAAAAGCAGATTAAACATCTGGGATACCATCCGGGTGACAAGCTAACATTGTTGTCAGCAAACAGCCGTACCTTTAACCATGATTTTTCCATCTACTCAAACTCCCTCACATTACTTTCCCGAAGGTCTGATGTCATGATTGTCGGTTCAGCATGACTTGCCATTTGTAATTCCTGGGGTTACCCATCACACTGGGTTTAATACTCAGTTGATTCGGTTGTTTAACAATACTGGGTGTTATCATAGCCCTGTGACACTGCATCTGCCATCCTTCATTGATTAGCTCATTGAAAGAACAGATCATCCTCCTTCTCCTCTACACATTATGTGCCTCTGCCTGGCCCCTGCTTATCTGACAGGCCCCGGCATCATAAAGCTGATTGGAGTGGCAGACCCGCGCTCCTCAGCACTGGAGATGGCCCCTTTAGTGGCCATAAATGACAAGCTGACTGACAGCCTGGGATTTAACCCTAATTACACCTGGCTAACCAGAGCCAAAACATGGCATTTATAAGGAAAGCCAGTCTGCTAGTTCCATACAATCTCTGGAAGCTTCTCTTCTATTTCCCCTTCATTTTATTTCCTGTCTTCAGGGTGTGACAAGCATCATGGCAAAAAAAAAAAACAACAAGAAAAACAACAACCTTATGCTTACCATCGAAATTCAATAAACGGGTTTATGGGGGCAGAACAAGCACAAAACCCTGCAGAGTTTGTGACAGCTCAGGGAACAGATATTGAGCCGAGCCTGGTGTTGGGGCTGTCGTTCTAGTCGAGCCACTGGTGACCACATTCAAATCCTTCCCCCCCAGTTATCTTATGTAGATGTAAAATGAAATCAGTGGAGCCTAATCTGTCATGGGTTTCTGCTGCTACAGGAGGCAGGCTACTGCAGGGCAATTGCAATCATAATGGTGATACAGAATCTGAGTTGTAATTCTCCGCCTCTTTCCCTGTGTCTAGGACCTCTTCTCTCTTACCTTTAACTCCATTGCAAACCCCTCTCCACCTCTCTCAGGTTCTGTTGGCCTTTTTCTCAATGCAATCACTCTCTTTCCTCCCTTTCTTTTGCCACCTCGCACCTCCATACCTCCATGCTGGTCACTGGTCTCTCTCTCTCTCTCTCTGTCTCTCATCTCTGGCAATCCCTGTGAGATCGTAGCCTGGCAGGGCCTGGCTGCTTTATTGAACAGCGTCGCCTCATCTTTCTTTTTATCGAGCGGCCCAGCCGTCAGCGAGCCTGCCAGCCTCTTCCTATTGCACCCCATTTGTCTTCATGTTTGGGCAGCTATTCTCTGCTAGTTTCTGAACGCACGTTGGACAACCCCTGTGCCCTGTGCCGTTACAAACCAGCCAGTACACACTGTGCATGTCCAGACACTTGCAAGAGAGCACACACACATATTGTACCATATGTCATATGTGTGCAATCTGAGGGGAGGTTCTGGCAATGCTCAAGCATCATAGTTGTTAGGGATTAAGAAGGTAATTTGCTCCTAACCACATATGCAAGCTCAACTTAGAAACCCTCACATTCATGTAATGTCCCAGTGCACAGGAGTGCACATATGTACAGTTAGGGGCATGTTTCTGCTGATGTGTCACATGACTTCAGAGCATTCGCCACAAATTGAAGCCCATGTTGAGCTACACACGCAGGGGGGGAAAAAAGGCCACTAAAGTACTGGATATAAGCTCTCATGTTACTGACAAGACCGAGTATGCAGTTCGCACTGCTGCAAACGCTCACAGTCTCCCACAGAGAGGCTTGTGTTAAATCCCCTGAAAAGTTATGAATGACGCTCTAACGACAAAGTAAATTGTCCGAGGAGAAAAATCAATTTAGAAAATTGCTTGAATTCTTGCAGGCCTGTTTCATTGTCATTAAGAGATCACACAGAAGGGAGGGGATGAGATGACTGTCTCCTTGTGCTTAGGGGGCAAGTGCATAGCTTATACAACGGCCTCCAAGGGCTTATTAATTTTGTCTCTGTTCCACCAACCTCTATTGGTTCTTTTCTCTGCCTTTTAAAGGTACTGGCAAACGGTGAGTGAAAGGGGGAATGTATATAATCGATCAGAAACTCTCAAGAGAAATCTACTCTAAACTCTCGTGTTGATTTTCACGATACTGCGGAATTCTGTCTGTCTGTCTGTCTGTCTACTCTGATGTGGGATGTCTTCCACAGAATAACAGCCTTTTGTAATAAGTATGTGACTACCACAATGTTTGATATTACCCACAACGACTTCAAGTAGCAATTTTTGGGTATTCAGTGATGGTATATCAATGCAATATGCTGTGGTAGTGAGGAAGTGAACAGATGTTGCCATTATCTTCAGCCAAGATGTGCACAAGCCATGAATTCCACTCCCAGTCTCTCTCTTTCCTTCTCTTTGTTTCCTCCAGGCTTTTGTTGCCCAACAACAGCTTAAATTAGATCACTGTCCAGTGTTTTGCTCTGATGATTAGCTCATAAGCTACTGCAGGCACCCGTGATCACTGAGGCATGAGTGGAACAAGATACAGAGCAGAGAGTGAATAGTTGTCATGCACAAGTCCTCCAATAGCCATCTGTTCCAGCATGTAAAATGGCTCTATGTGAGAGCCCACGACATATCCCAAGGGCACCACACATCCAGCCACCAAGGAAACAGAAACTGTGTAACTACTTATTTAGGCTATGTTAGACAGGAGTCTACCTGCATGGCCATTAATGAAGGCAGACAAATCCTGTTGCCGAACAAGTGCTCATATTTTCAGAGGGAACTGCTCTGGAAGAACGAGAATCAGAACCCTTTTTGGCTAAATGCTGACCCACAAGGAGTTTGGCTCCAGTTGTCATCGCTAAGGACAATGCACAGGAAGATACAATATTAGACTTTATTCAATTCAATTCAATTCAGTTTTATTTCTATAGCGCCATATCATAACAAAGTTATCTCAGGGCACTTTTTCATATAGAGCAGGTCTAGACCGACTCTTTATGTTTACAGAGACCCAGGAATTCCCAATTCCCATTTACTGATAACCACGATGAGAAATTCATACGTTACAGCAGAACATGAGACAATTGAGTGAGTTTGTCTGGTTTATAATCATCTCTGGGTCACTAGCATTGATCGGAAACCTGATCAGTTCCTCAGCCCTACATATTGCATAATATGGTCCTTTTGTGCTATTGGGCAGTCGAAATCATACATATTGCCCCAGTTGGCCAGAGCAATTAGCCATCTATGAGTGTGGGACAGAGGAATTCTCTATGTAGATTTGTTTTGAGGTGTCCATACAGAACTCACCATTGTTTCATGTATGAATTGCTTAATCGGTTGCAGCCAAAATCTAGAAGGCAACTTCACTGTGTTAATTTTAATTGTCCTTCCTATTTGAAACAGTTTCTGGTTCCATGTAGATCCTCATATCCACTCAGACATGTGCAAAATCCCTTTTTCTTTGTCCCCAGAATTTTCAAAGAAGTCGGATGCAGGTCGTTTTTGTTTTGTTTGTATGTGTTATATTTTGCATTTGTGTCTATAGGACGCCCTCGAAAATGAGACGCTACATCTCAAGGGGCTATCCTTTCAATAAATTCAAATATTTGAATGGATCTTCTTGGCTAAAATGCTGCCGATCGAAATCCGATCCTTTCTCCCTCGCAGAACTCGACTTGGTTTTGTCCACCACAGCATGCTGGTACGACAGCCTACAGTACAAGCATTTCACTGAATATGCGAGTGAAAATATGTGGGGATGTGAAAAACTATTTGGCCGTACCGATGCTAGTGATTTCTAACGTCCAGGTTGGCAAAAATACACAGATACACAGAAGGAATTATAATAATAATAATACCAATCATTTTATTTATATAGCACTTTTCAAGCAAAGGCACAAAGTGCTTTCCTGATTAAATTATTTACAGAATAATAATTACAAAATCAAATATAAGCAATGACCATATGAGGCAGATATACAGTATAATGAACTCATATAAGGTAGAATGTCAAAAAAGAACAAACTAGAATTTAAACAGGTAAAAAGGCAAAATATATGGAAGTGCATATAAAAATACTAAAATGATGATGTTGAAACAAGCACAATTAAAATATGTTAAGACAATAAAGTTCCATAAAACACCATAAAATATGAAAGTGATGCGATAATGGGAAAAGTGAAAAAAGTGTAGGCCATCTTGTAAAAGTGAGTTTTATGGAGAGTTCTATCTAATGTGTACATCTATGTCCTTCAACAGGGATTTTTGTGATAATTCATATTGTTAGTAGTCTGTTTCTTTTTTTTTTTTGATGGTTTATTGCACGTAATTACATTGTTATGTTTGTTCTATTTAGTCTGTAAGGCTGCAGTGCATACATGTTTGAGCAAAGGTAATGCTGCGTCAAACCTACAAATATAAAACAAAAGATTCACAGATAGAAGGTTTGACACAATTCTAGTCTTTATCTCAATATCAATAACAGATATACTGTTTTAAACCTTGCTAAACCTGCTAAACAAGTGACAGTGACATCTAACTTACACTGACTAGAGGAAAGCACTGATCGGGGGGGAAGAAATGCCAGGCGAGGTGTTTAGATAAAGTAAGGAGTTCAAAGTCCCTCGGGATGTATTCCATCAGCAGTGAGTGTGAACAAGGCTCCTCACACACCTCAACAGTGTGATTACAGAATAAGACATGGTTAAGGGGTGTTTGAGTTCATACATGTTAATTTGAGCACGTGCTGGCTGCACACTTGTGCTGTGGGCTGTCATGAATATTGATCTGTGTGTGTATGCAGGTGTGAGTCAGTGTGTGTGTGGGCGTGAATCATGTGTAAATGCAGTGTACATGTTTTTTCTATCTTATGGGCTCCACTGTGACTGTTTGCTGCTGCGCTGGTCCAATTTCTTGGTAGCGATCATTAAAATTTCATCTTAAGCAATTACTTGAGGTTATTTCTACTTTCTGCAGTTGTCGCTTCTGTTATCAAGAAAAATAAGTGTTTTTTCAGGATTCCAGTCTGGCTTTTGGTATAGGGAGTTTGACTTGGTAAATATTAAAAAAAGAGTTTCTGTAAAGGTCAGTATACTTGCTGAAGAGATTCATTTAAATAGAAACTTTTCGGATAAAAAAAAGACCTGAAATGCTGAACTCAGAATGAAGAGGCCTGTTAGTCAGGTCTTTTCTCTGCTTGTGTG
Source organism: Maccullochella peelii (assembly GCA_002120245.1). Lineage (NCBI taxonomy): Eukaryota > Metazoa > Chordata > Actinopteri > Centrarchiformes > Percichthyidae > Maccullochella > Maccullochella peelii. The sequence goes on from LKNJ01004090.1 coordinate 9,906, forward strand.
GCCTTGTAGATAGGCATCACTCCATCACTGTTTCCTTTCATTTCACAGTTTTTAAATTTCCTTGTTTCCCTTGCCAACTTGATTTCATTTGTCATGAGCAACAGTTCTACCTCGACAGAACAAAACAGACAAAAGAGCTGATTGCAGCACAATTTCCAGATATTTCCAGCGCTCTAAAAGATTTAGAAAATAAATATATCAAACGATATTTGGGGAAAAGTTGCATGCATCATAGGAGGTGATGGTAAACTGTGAATTCTTTTTAATCCAGCCAGCTAAGGGCCTGAGTATGCTTCAAGCAAAGTCTTTGTCGGATTGTCTAACACCATCTGAAACCCCCTCCCACGTCAGAATTGTGTGTGTGTGTTGTGTCTGAACACTGGTGTGGTCATATACTAATGATTAGCATTTGCACAGAAACAAAGACGCCTTCAAATGCCATATTACGGTAACATAACGATCTATTTTCACATGTATCACTCGATTGAATGGTCGTTATCAGTGGTTATCAGAAGGGGCCCGCTACACCTGCTAGTAGGTTCAGAAGGCTGTTATCATTTATTCACATGGTTGATCATGTCACCTTTGGTTTAGGAAAATATCGTGTTTGGATATCGATATGTGACATATGTGACTTATGAAATGAAAGTCCTGTGTTGTTTGACCCATCCATCCACCCCGGCCTCAGCTGACTTTTTTGCTCTTTATACTCTGTCACCAGATGCAGATGGGTTTACGCTGAAAGCCCGGTGCGTCTCATACAGACGTGATCAACCATGTGAATAAATGATGTTTGACACTTATATACGCCTTTAGACATGGTCGGATGACGTGTCGTGCAACCTAGTTTGTTTCAAGCATACTAAACTGTTAACATTGCATCTTTATCAGAAGCAATGCCACTGCACTGCAGAATACACGATTGTCCAAAACTTTATAGCTACATGAGACCGCTGTATAGAATGGCACTGATCAAAGTGAATGCTAAAGTTGTATAGGAGAGTGTCGATTCCAACACATCACCACAGGTATAACACGCTCATATATAATGGTGTGCCAACCCATGTGGGCGTGTGAGCCCTGTACAGAAGCAACACAATGATAGTGATCAATAGCAGTCGTGCTAGCAGGGTGACCTGTACACCCTCACAGACCACTTAGAAATATATCAGCCTACCTACTAACAACTCCCCAGCTTGTTATTCCCTCCCTTGGGCCTCTATGCAGTAAGGAGGGCTAAGGGCAGCCATAGCCTCATATATATCTGCAGTGGGAGGCGGAGTTTGAAGGTGACAGACAAAGTCTACAACTCTCCAAAGTGGCTCAAGGTTGCAGCTCACCCTGGAGGCTTCTCACTGAGAGGAGGGAAAAGGACAGAATGACAGCTGTGAAATGAATCGACCCACACCTGAAGTACCATGAAAAAGAGGCAAAGAGCTGTTTGCTGGATGCTTTTGTTGACCAAATTATAGGATGTTCACACATTTTTAGGCATCCCTTTCATGTTTGACATCATTGATATTGGTTGATCAATTTGTAATGCCGTTAATACACTGATTCGCCTGGCATTTTAGAGAATTTCTGAAAACAGGCTACTCAAGAGTTGTTATTTTCTTACTTATTGTCCAGCTTCACAGTTGTAAATAACTTCTCTGGCACTATTGTGTGTCTGCTTGTGTGTTTGAATGTGTTTCACACATTTGTTACAATTGCTTCATTTCGATTCATTCATTCATCTTTTCAGTGAATCTGGAGGAATGTTTTGCCCAGGTGACTCATGAATCTCCTAAACAAAGAGGTGAATAAGCCCTTAGGCGAGTTGTGAATGATGTCATGTCAGCTGAGCACTGCTAGAGAGCACCATATAGCTGGTTGCTGTTTGTTCACCAAGTTGCAAGCACAATCATTTATCATGAGTTGGTCATGAGTCCAGCCTCAGTAACTTGCACAGGGCAACAGAGTGGAGGGAACAAAGGATGTAAGGTGAAGCTTTGCACCAGCACGAAGCCCATTAAGGTTTGTATCTTGTCTGCAGTCATTTGAAGGGCTTTTGGTGTCATTGCAAATCCAACAGCACAATTTTTGTTGTCAGTGATGAGAATTTATTTCACAGCCTGCCTCACAAGACTGTCATCACAAGAATAACAAGAGCATCGGCTAAAACAACCGATTGTTAAGTTTTCCTGACAAGGGCGTCACTTTGTTAGTGTTACATTGTTATTAGCGATGCAAAATATTCTAGGGAGGAGGTCAGGGTGGATGACTGGGAGAAAATGGAAGACAAACAGTGGTTTCCTGTGTCACATGCTTTGTTGACCCAAACAGTTTGTGCCTAAACCTAACCAAACCCATAGCATAGCCATGGAAGCGGCAGATCAAAAGGCAGTCATATGAATCATTTTTGTGAATTAAAACATTTTGCAAACAGTGGTGCCATATTGGGCTCCTTTTTATTTGATTGGTTGGGTTAGAAATGGTTTTGGGCAGCTTGTGATAACTAAGGCTACTTTTAGTTATGACTGTGCGGTTTTCACCTCCAAAAAGTCAGGCTGCATTCCAATAAATTGCCCCCTCCTCTACCCCGAATAGTACGATTGAGATTGACAGGGCACAGAGTTCAAGAGGCTCGGCTAAACACACAATGAATAACTGATGACCCTGTGATAAAAGACTTATAAAAGCTTCCATCTGTTGTTAGTGAGGAATTTTAACTTTCAATGTAACTTAATCCTAGCACTTGTTAGAGATCATTTTTCATTATTCTAACTGTGGTTTGAGGTTCCCCTACTGATAAAACATAAGACTGGAGGAAAATTGGTGATTCCAAGGCTCTGATTGGGCTACTTGGTGTCAAATCTGGCAACACTGTTTGCAAGACACTGACAAGACAATATTTGCAAGGCAATGTCCTTACAATAGGGGCACCAGATCGGGAAATGCTCATATGGGTTGGAAGGCGATGACATAATTGTCATTTAAATTGGAGGACTTGTTGACAGCACACTGTGTAAGGCACATACCATTCAAACAGGTTATGACTCTGTATTCCACACAACTTATCATGACAATAATGAATTTAGAAGATGGTAGGACTTTGGGATGCACTGGAGACACAGAGTTAATCATCAATCTTATGTCTATTTCCAGAAAGCAGAATGAGTGGTGGCCTGTAGATATTTGTTGAGGAGTATAAGGAGACAAAGAAGAGATTTCTGTTTAGATATATACACAGAATTACGCACATGCATACATACACTAACAACCAAACACATACCTACATTCAGCAAATGCAACTAATCAGTGGATGAATGTGCTCCTCTGGTCATGCTTTTTGAAGATGGCATTGGAAAATATTATTTTGATCTGAATAATTCTCTAATGCCAGACACATTACTGGCTTTACATCATTAGCAAAGCCAAACAAATAAACTCCTATAATCATGTGCCTTCAGGGAATGCTTGACTTCACAAATGTCTCAGTTTATCTGCAATATTTAATGTTTAAGTAAATAATCCATGTCTTCTACAGTAGCAAATGTTACATTAACATCGGTATGATTTCTCTCCGGGTACAGAGTTATAGAAATGATTGCTGAACAATGAATGAATAGTTAGTTGATAAATAGTAAACAAACCGACCTGATTGTCTGGGTTCTTTAGTGTTTTGGTATTTTCTCTAAAAATACATCCCTATGATTCACCATCGAGGTCAAGTGAAGGTATTAAAGGTCTCAAGATTGACATTTTATAGTTAACGCTATTATAATGAGGCTATGTTCCTTGGCCCATATGGCATTTCCACCACATCTATTGTTTATGTATTAGCCTACAATGTATGGAAAGAGGATGGCAGACAGCAAATCATATTTATCCCCAGGTCGGAAATGAACTGTGTTTTCCACTGGATTTGTGTGGGTAAAACTTCAAACACAAAGACCTAATACCCCTGGACAGGCCAGTGGAGAAAAACAATATCCATATGACCTCAAATAAAACACTGTTATATGACCGAAATAGACAGGACCAAACTGAATTTTGGGGGCGCCCCATTAGCCAAATGTTTAAGGTGCATACCATGTAACTGCAACATCCCCGGTTCAATTTCAGGCAGGGCTGAATGTCATATCCCTATCTCCCTCCCCTCTTTTCCTGTATGCCTCTACACTATTCACTGTCCAATGTAGGTGAAAATACCAAAAAAAAAAAAAAAAATCTCTCACGTTAATCCGGTATATCAAGTATATTAATCCAATGGGGTCATGTCAGTTTTTTGCACGTCCATTCACTTTTAATCATACATACTTTGCATTACTGCCAACCATGTTCTAAAGCATACTATATAGTAGTTGTTCATGAAGGGGTTTTCTTTAACATTGAAACTGTGAACTGGTCTAAAAACTCTTGCCTGTGAGCTTTAATGTGCTGTTGGGAAGATTGAAGCTGCATTAATTGATTTTTTGGCCACTTGGGGGCAGTGGAAACAAGCTGTAGACACAACATTAACATATTAGCTTTTATGTTGACAATGGCAAACTTTTATAGCCTTTTTTTCTAAAAACAATGAGCTAAAAGATAATAAAATGCTCTGTAGAGCTGACAGGAACTGCAGTGTATTTCGCTGTGGGTGACTATGAGTGACTCCTTTCACATGCATGTAGTCATGTGTCTATTGTTAATATAAAAATATTGATTAGTGTGGCTTTAAAGTCAACTGGCAATCAGCAATGCATTCACATGCTACAATTAGGGGATGAAAAGCACAATTAAAAATCTAAAAGAGGCACAAAAAAAGGCAGTTTCATACTTTGGAAAATGTGTGATGTATGATGTGTCAGTAATATATACTGTTTATACTGTATCTATGATATATATATATATATCATATATAATATATATTGGCAGATTTGTGAAGGTGTCCAAATCTTCTTCAATTTTTGGGAACCCTCACATAATGTGATCTGATGATAAAGGTAGCATTACAGGTGTGATCATCGTCAAAATCGGCTGTAAATCCTCTTCTGTGAGTGCCAAGTTGTGAATTACCAAGTACTTTAAATCTCTTTCTAGGTAGGGCCTTGTCAGCGGTGGCAGAAGTGCCATTTTCTGAGAGGACATTTCTGTATTCTTTCTCAGAAACCTAAGGTGTCGAAATGGAGGGTAGTCAGTAGCTGAAGGGTGATATAATAAGTGATGAATGCTGGGCTAAAACTTTTACTAATCAAAATGTTGTTACATAAATTTGCTTTTTAGGGTTTATTGTTACAATTGCAGTGTATGATTGGGCAACAATTGACCTTTGGTGGCTATTATGGTGAGCCCTGGAGAAGAATCCAGTGTACAGGTCTATGTGTGTAAACATAAGAACAAAACAGTCAAGTGCAAGTCATATCCTACCTACCATGACCAATGGTAACTGCCAATGCAAGCCATGTATCGTGATAACATATGGTCGTGCTTCAACACTCCCTCAGTGTAACATGCTTTATTTACGAGATGTCATGGCAGCGGGAGATAAACAGATTTACCATTGTGGGGAATGTCAAGGGTACTGGGGTGTCTCCTTGTATCACACTAATGGTTGGTGCATTTCAAAAGCAATAACAAACACTACCACACCTCACCACTTGAGGAAGCACAAGAGGCAAACTGATGTGGTTAGGTAACAATAGTGACACAGGGTTGGTCTGTAAAGCTGTAGGGATTAAGTCTCAGTGGAGAGGCAGAGACTATACTGTCATAATGTCATGGTGGTCCCGTCCCACGAGAGATGGATCAACTTGGAGTCTGGTCACTCCCACAGAGGACTGAAGGCTGTGTGGGCCTCCTGTCATCATGGACGGAGGTGTAAGTGTAAAACATAAGAAGATAAGACAAGACAAACCATCTATCTCTTTCCTCATGCTGTGTGTGTCTCTACCCCTGTTTTCATGCCATCAATTAACAACTTCATATCAAACACTGCTAAAGGAAAGAATGAATAGCGTTATTACTTATTCCCCATCTTTGTATGTCTACCTTTCACATTCATCTCTGTTGATTTGGCATTCAAATTAATTCCTGCTGTGAGACAGCAGATAGCTGGTAGCTGTTTGAGTGCCCACAAGAAACAACATCAAACCAGAAAATCACACTGATACTCTATGGCATCTTGAAAAGCCTACCAGATACCAATCATGTTAAAGTCACATCGCTGCAATTGTATCCTACAACCCAATACACTGTATTTTGTTCACTGAATTTTTGTCTTTTTAAATACTGTTTCCATTTTTAGAGAGATGTTTTATATTAATACAGTAACATGCTTTGAGATACATTAAAGCAAGTCGTGGTTGAATCATAAACTTAAGACAATGTGTGACAGTGTTGAATTATCTTTAGAGAAACTTAATACCAGGCTGAAAAGCAGTCTTATACTACCCTCTGGTTGAAAGTTGAAAGTTTGGTGCACCTCTGACCACAACCAGCAGTGATGTCAAGGTGTACTGACACACCTTTAAGTACACTTCTACATCACTTTGGAAAGATGAAAAACTGCAGGACGTCGGCAAAATCAAATTATTATAACAATCATTGATTGTATTAAATACTGTAGTATTTCAGTATATCAGTTTCTCCTCAATCTCAGTTGTCCAGTGCACTCTTACACCACATTCATTTTTGCTTGCCACTCTTACCAGTATGTCACATATATCAAATAAAATCTTTATGAGAACGACTTGCAGCAACTTGATCTGAAGATTTAAGATTAGAACTTTTACATATCACACACTATATGGTTTTATCTGCAGACTGTCAAGCAATAAATAACCAAGGTTGTAGCCACAATCACAGCCCCAGCCATAGTTTCAACCTGAACCTTAGCCATAGCCACAAATGGCGTTTCAGCACCCAACCCTCAGCCAAGCATAGCTGGCCACAGCTGTGGTCACAGTCAGCGACTGTAGTTGCCGTTGGAGCTCAGGCTTCCTCTGAAAATATGGATCAGAGGGAACGCAAAACCTATCTGAAGGGAATGCGAGGACAACACAAAAGTAGTAAGTAGCAGTGAAATGTCCCACTGTGACCCACCATTGGGAGCTTCGTACTACAACTAAACATTTGATTATTATCCAAGGATATTTTTCTTTATGCAAAAAAAAAAAAGCATGTTTTACATGCTTTAATCCCCAATATCATCTCAGTAATACTATTAAATACTAACAAATACTTCCTTGAATTTTGAACATAAATATGTCCATAATGTAACCAGAACCATTCCAATTATATAATAATTCTTGTTCTATTTATTTTGTTTGTCAATTATTTATTTTGTTTTCTATGCCTGTATTTTATATTTATTTGATTGGTCCTTACTTGCTTCTGTATTATATATTGCATCTCAACTGTATTTTCGGTTACAACTGATCTCACAGAAGACTTAGACAGATAAGGCTTCTACGTCTTGCTACAATGATCACATTGTTTGTATGGACCTCTAATTATTTCAATAAAAAGAATTTCAAAAAAAAAAGGGGGAAAAAAAGACTTTCTTGTTCTCGGGTACAGCCAGTGGCAGTTGCTAGCATGCACGTGTATAAAACGGCCCAATCTGAAGCCTGGCTGTTATATATTTAGTCAGATTTTGTGCAGAGCCAATTGTCTACTGGATTTACATGATAATGATGATGACAGTGTCAGATGCGGTTGCTAGGAGATTTGAGATGCAAGCCTCTATTTTGTGTTCACTCCCTACATTGGAAATCCATTATGATCCAAAGTGAGGTTAAGTTTGGACCTTGTGATTTCAAACAGGCTTGTGTCTCTCAACTCAGTGTGCTATAACTGTCTGACTTAAAGATGAGGAGCTTTGTTTGTCTACAATACATATAGTATATCTGTCTTTGATTAAATGTAGCATTGTGATTTAACAAAGTACTTCAAAGACACAAACATGTGAAGTGGAAAACAAAAATGTAGTCGAAAAGAGGGGAGATGCTTGAAATATGTGATGCACAATATCTACTTCAAATGATGCACACACATTGCCATATAATTTGAAAGCAGTGGCCATAAATGCTTGATGTTATGTGCAAGTGAGAGCATGAGGATTAGCTTTTACCAGAGGTGCTGCCAACTCTGACAAGACAGCAGGAGGCAGAGAGAAGGTAACAGCATGACTACAGGCTGTTAAGTGCAGCACTGGAGCGGTCACGTTTGATGGGCACAATGGCATCGTCATGCAAAGACATGGCTACACACACATATAGGCACGTGCACATGCATAAGGGTTATGACTTTGATGGTGGATTATTATCAGAGTCTGCAATTTAAACCTTTAAAAATTCACAAAAGCCCAAGTTTTCATATCTGAGTTACTTTTCTCTTGTTACTGTATCCTATATTTTATTGGATCATTTGTAGTCATGCTGGTGGCGTGGCTCTATGGATGGCTCTATGTTGGTCGGTCCAGTACTTGGGTCCAGAATGAAATGTCTACTACTACTACTGGATGGATTGCCAAGACATTTTGTGACATTCCTGTCCCTGTCAGGATGACTTGTAACTTGTAACAACTGGAGATTGCCTGACTTTTCATCTAGTGCCATCATCAGGTAAACATTTAAATTTGTCCAATACCTCATTTTATGACCTTCAAAAACTAAAGACATGTTGTTCAGCTTCAGTTGTACTTTGTGTTTAGTGCTAATCAGCAAATGTTAGCATGCTAACATGTTAAACTAAGATGGTGAACATGGTAAACGTATCTACTAAACATCAGCATGTAAGCATTGTCAGCATGCTGAGGTTAGCATTTAGCTCAAAGCACCGCCGCTGTGCCTCACTAGCATGGAGTCACTAGCAGTTTTGAAAATATTTTTGCAGATTTTAGGGATATGGCGATATCAACTGCCGATTTCTGGACCCAAAATGCTTTGACCTTCCTGATGCTAAAGGGAAAATGCTCTCGCTCCTCAGTTTTATTGTGAGGACATATCATAACCAGAGCAATCTTAAAGTGAATCATGTGAAGCTGTGGAGCTAATGGGGACATTTAAAGTAATGTGACCAAAATATGTTGGCATCTTCTGTCGACATGCTAGCTAGCAATAATGATGCAGGACACCAAGTAATTTCAGTAGCATCTGTTGTTCCCCTAACTTGGGTCCCAGTCCAGTAACACATGCGCTTTACAAAATTACAGTCCAATACAAAATGAAACATACGTCAGGGAAACAAAGATTGTCGCAGTGATGGCCACGTAGCGGAAGTAGCACGTCAGTGAGACGGACAACTGAAAGCAGCTGGTGTAGACAGCCTGTAAAGATACACTTAACTGCTGATATCCGTTTGCTAAGTGTGTTAGCAAGTGTTTTACAAGAGCACTTACCTGCGGATAAACTTGGTTCAGTTTGTACCAACAGTCTTGGCCTTTTGACAACTCTGCCAAGTCTTCCACTATAGCCTACTAACCCCTTCAGGCTTTTGTGCACATATTGCAGCCTTGTTTATTTCTGTTTTAAAAACCCCACCAACACATTGTTCTGTCTGAAATGAAAATGACAGTGATGTGCACGTTGACTGCTCCGTGGATGTCAAACATGCTCTATGAACCTCTGGCATTTATCGACTAATTGTTTCAGGAGTACATACTTGCATACACAGATTCAGGGTTGCTTTGCTGAACTTGTCAAACACATTTAAATCTCCGCTTCTGCGATATGCCTTCAATTTGAAAACCCATCTGGCACTCTGACAATACTGCTCCATATTAAAAGCAAGCCTGACATTCAAATGTGCCAGTATCTCAATTCAAATTTTCCCCTCACATGCCACACAAGCCAAATTTGGAGCCTCATACCTGGGCCACATGTCAGCAATACTTAACTATAATTTACCTGGGACAGGTGCTCAGACAATTTTGCTTAGCCAGCAATAGAATAGTATATAACTATATACACTCAAACATTGAAACAAAGGCAAACTGCTGGCTTGATTGGTATTGGAAGACAACCTGGTTCAGCCAAACCTCCAGAGACACATACTGTAACCAAGAAGTGTTCATAAACAAGTGGGAGAAATGTGGGTGCTAAAATAAATGTGACATGTTTTGTTTTTGTGTCTGTGTTTTTACATTGCTGTACGTTCACATTTGTATCAGTTTTGAAATGTAGATATGGAAAAAAAATCATACATGAGCAGACTTCAGAAAGAGGGACCAGTGTGTCAAAATACGCATAAGTCACTATGTTAATGAAAATATGTACCTGTTAATGTGAGAGGGACAGTATCTTCTGTCCCCAGGTCAGAGTCAATGCATGTCCACATGCTCTTTAACAGCTTTTCAAGGCAAAGCAGCCATGTAGCCGGAAGGCAGCGGCCACATCCTGCGAGATTAGACATATTAAAGCAGCACTTAAAGTATATGGACCTGATTAGCCCCGGTAATGAAGTCAAGCCTGACACCACAGTTCCCCTTTTAGTTCCCTCTGCCTCTGATCTCGCTTCCCTTAGCTCTCCATCGAGCCTATAAAGCCTGATACCGAGCTGTGCACACAGCTTTTCTGTCTCTCTCTCTCTCTCTCTCTCTCCTCTTTCATTCTCTCACCCCACAGCCCATAAGCCCCCCCACCCCCCCCACCCCACTCTCTTCCTTACTCTGTCTTCCTCTCATTTCTGGAGTAAGTGTGCTCCCTAGTGTTGTCTCCATCACTGAGAGACAGAAAGGGCAGAGGAGAGGAGAGAGAGGCCGCCATTATACGTGCAGACACCTACATATGCACATAATAGATACATACATGTAATAGATACATGGTGAGGAGTGGATTTTCACAATAATAAGAAAAGAGGTTTGAATTTATTCAAGTGTATCTCAATACACCGATCCCAGCTGACATTGGGCGAGAGGCGGGGTACACCCTGGACTGGTTGCCAGTCAATCACAGGGCTGACACATAGAGACAGACAATATTCACACTCACAGTCACATCTACGGCCAATTTAGAGTCATCAATTAACCTTATTAACCTGCATGTTTTTGGATGGTGGGAGGAAGCTGGAGTACCCAGAGAGAACCCACGCAGGTACTGGGAGAACATGCAAACTTGCATTCCAAAGTTCTGAAGCTCCAATAAGGCTTCAGCAGAGTTATGCCGGGATGAGACTGCACAATATTTCTGCCTTTTGAGACACTCACTGTGTCAGATTAGATGATCAGAGAGTCCTAAATTCTTGCTGTAACAATTACAACTTCCTGTCTTTTAAGACTTGCCTGACACGCAGAGGTGATTTGGAGGGAGGTTCCAGGGACCAGCTGAACTGATCCACCTGACAACACCAACAACGTCATTCCCTTTTCACTTCACCGTGCTTACAGTTGCGGAAGAGTGATCTGTGTTTCTTTTCGTGGACGTCACAAAATATGTCATGCAAGTTTTCAAACTAGATGAGATAAAGTGAAGTGGTTCAGATAAGCTAGTCTATTTGTCCGGATGTAATGAGTTGCACCCGATGCTGCCACAGTTATCTCTGACTATGACATTGTAGAATGCATCTTGTGATACTCCTGGACACACAACGTACTACACAGGATAAAATAAGCAATCGCACCCCAGCACAGACTTTCGTTCCCAATACCCAGTTGGATCTGTCCATTATTGCTGATGGTGATGATGGCTGATATTGGGCAGTCTCACACCGCCATTGAGCAAATCAAACTCACTCTGGGAGTCATGTGTAGGTTCATTGCCGATGTTGTGTCCCGCCAGCAAACTTGGCCGCTGCTCAGCAAGTAAAAGCAGTCCGTAGAAACACATGGAGAACTTTGTACTAAAAACACCAACACAGACTGCTGAAGCCTCATATTAGCTTCAACTAACCATAAGAATGTATTTTGAAAGAAACAAAGGCTTTGGATTTTGTCCCCAATCTCTGTTGCAAGAATGGGTGGTTGTCCGCGCAGCTAGGCTACTTATTATTTCATTTATTTAATTGTTTTGGGTGGCTTGTTATAATTTGGGTGGTTTCCTTGATGACAATTTATGCTATATTCAAAAGGATCGGCCCCTCCTCTCCTCCAGCTGGAATAATGGAGACGGACAGGGCACTGTGTTAGTACGCAATGAAACTTAGGTTAATTACAACTAGGCTGTGACTTTTTTTTTCCAATTCAAATTAGTATTGGTCATATTTATGTGATAAAAGCCTTGACAGTTCATTTCAGTGATGACTTTTTACGTTTAATGTAACGTCAATGTGGACATCATTTTTCAGTATTGTAAAGTGATTTTGCGTTGTCCTAAATTTTAGGCATGTGGGTCATTTTAAGAAAATATCACACGCCACTTAGGACTTAAAAAAAACAATTACACTTCGAATGCACAAAGAACCCGTCTCCTAAACAGAGATTTAAACATGTAGTGGGCTCAAGGCTGTAATTGGGCTGCTTGGTGTTAGTGAAACACTGCCCATCTGTTACAATGTAGTTGTGCTACAAGGGGTTTGCTTCATGACCAAAATGGAGACAAGAAATAATTACAGTGGCCAATAACTCTTTCAGCATACAAATAGGAGTGTGGGTATTATATTAAGATTGAATTAAGTACACAGAATGCAAAGAAATATAGGTGACTAGACATCAGATGATGAAGAAATCTGATGCAAATGAATGTCAACACTGTCTGTAAAGTCAAGTGAAGCTCATGATTAAATACATGAAGCTTGAATGCATTTACATGTCGATAGTGGCAGCGAAGTGAAACTTATGCTTAACAATTAGCTAAATGCAGCAATCGCTAAACGTACCTAATGGAAGGCGCATACAGCCACTGTAGGTATATAAACACAGATCAACCACAATATTGTACATACATTAAATCACACTTGCACACGAATGCATTCACACAATCATGTACACATGAACAGGATCAGCTGTGTGAAATGACTGTGTGTCACGTTGCACTCCAACAGTATTCAGATTCACAGCTGCACTTGTGCTGAAAAGGAGTCTGTCGTCAAGCCTTTTCATTTGACAGCTGTTCCAAAAAGACTGCAGTCCTATCTATTGCTTTTTTTATTATCAACATGCACTTTTTTCAACATGCTCTAACACTTGGAGGACTTAAGGGATGAGGGAAATAGCGTATCAGTTACACAAGCCCTGTGAAAATGCATGTAATGCTCTCCATAACCCTATTGTTAATGGAAACTGATAGGCCAAATCCAAAGAGCCACCCCAGTGTAGGCCACATATCTCTATAACTTATATGAAGTGACGGTCATTTGGATTCCAGCTCTCTGCAGGTCCCATCCTTTCTAATTTAATTTTGACCTTTCCATAAATTCACACCCATTTTCCAGCCAGAGATATGGAGGAGAATGATCTTCAGTATTTTAAATTGAAAGGTTGTAATTGAAAGAGCGCCTGGAGCGGAGAGGAGAAATTATAGGATAGTCATTTTTTACACTGATTCCCCTGAGAAACGCAGTGAAAGAAGCGCGTAAGGACATCCGGCACGGCTCATTGCGAGGAACAAACCTAGAGCTACTCCAGACCGTTCCATCAGCGCTCCCCTGACATGTAGAACATTATGTACACAATACAGGATAATGCTCTTTTATATTTCTCAGCCATGAAATTGTGCCCAATAAGTGCAGAGATTTAGGAGGGACGGCTCCGTCGTCGCCTTTTGCAATTAAGTAAAGCCACACAGGAGAGCGGCTGGCTCTCCTTTCCCCTGCCACACAGGAGTAATTTGAGAAAGCCAGCCTTGAGGCTGTCCTTTAACAAGCTCACCCAGATCGCCATATAGTCCACCACTCTGGAGGCAGCTGGCTTTAAGTGGCTGCATGTCATTCTGAAGACCAACTGACAAACACACACAGCCCCACTTAAAATGTGAAACTCTGAAACTATATGCATCAAGATGCCATTTATAATGCAGCAGATACAGTATGTGAGTTTTACAGACATGCAGCACTGCTGGTGCAAGAGATATTATTTGGAAAATGCTGCTGTGCTGTTGTAGGATAAACGCAGTGGGCTTAGGCTAAACAGTTTCCACAAACACTGCCACTGCACTCTCAAGGCAGCTGGCTCTATGCAGGCTTGTGTGTTTGTCAGCTGGCACTCAAGACTACCATACATGCACAGTCACACACATGTGACGAATCTGTGTATCATATTGTCCTTTTTTCTCCATCCCTGCTGCACCGCTGCGTTTTGGTTTCTCAACACGCAAAAGGAAATATCCTCATCACAATTATGGGATGAATGCAGGCAAAAAGACTGGGGGGTGGGGGTGGGGTGGACAAATTGCGAAGGGCAAAGGAGAGCAGAAATGGAAGTGGCCTCTTGTTTCGCGTAAAAAGAAAGAGGGTGCACTCCAACCAGAATGAGGGGTCCATTTGATTTGCAATTACCCCCCCCAGATGATCAGCCGGTGTTTGAAGTTGATTGGCTTCCTGCAGTCTGCTGGGGGAGAAAGTTCTAGAGAGGCTCTGACCCCAGCCGACCTCGAGGCAAGCGCAGCATGACCTAGGAACCCTGGATGCGCCCCATGTGCATCAGTCATGCAATCCATCCTTGTCAGACGTCAGACAACAGATGTCGCTTCCTGTTGGCTCCATCTTACCAGGCAACCCTTGACCCCACCACCCCACGAAGCAGAAGACACAGAGAAGCATGTAATGTTAAATGGGAAGTCAAAATTACATTGACATTGGCATACACAAACACAGATGTGAATATACACAGGCACACGTGGACATGGTAAAACAGAAACACTCATACTTGCTTGGAAAGTCTCAAACACGCAACCAACAGACCGACACTTAAAAAGACCTTTTATACCCGTTCATCGAACAGCTGCGTTAAAGACAAATCTAATTGACCTGCCCCAGCCATGCCCTATAATGCAATAGAAACTTAAGCCCGGAGATCACCGCTGATGGAGAACTAATGTTATCCCTCTAGGCCAGCAGATGACCAGGGTGTGGATTTAAAAGGCAGATTTGATTACCTCGTGTTAGTAATTGGCTAATGTGTGAAATGGGAAAGAATGTGGGCGAGCAAGAGGGTAGAGACAAAGAACAGAAAAGGATGAGACCCAGAGGGGGGTGGGGTGGGGGCTGAATGTCAAATGTAACAGTCATTATTGTCCCTTGGAAAATTTCAGATTTGATACACCATAATGGCAAAAAAATGTGTGAAAATGTGTTTACTGTTGTCATTTAGGAAATCTGTCAACAACATCATTGTAAACACTTACTGTATCTGTTGTCGCAGCCTGATATCAATCTGCAGTAAATGTTTTTGCCACCTTTTGTTTTGGCTTTGTCTACCAGTGTCATGCCAATAAAATACCCTTTGCAACTGAAACTAAACTATATTGAATTGAAGAACGGGGAGAGGCAGATGGGAAATTGAATGAGTTCTTGGTGGCTTTTCAATCTCAACTGTCTAATACATGCAGTTCCCCCCTCCAAGAACCTTAATTTGCCTCAGTCAATATTAGTTTTATACTCATGACATTTGCAACACTGTATTCAGATTAGATTCCTTGATTTTCACTCATCTGCAGCACTGGGCTGTCTCATTCTACAGTCTATTTTTATATATTTTTTAATATTGATTTGTTTGTTCTGTAACAGTGCAACTGTTGATGCTACACCGTAACAGTAAAGCTTCATTCATAAATAATGAGAAATAGGGATAATGAGAAGTAATGAAATAGGGATTATGCGTAAAAGAAAATGTGTACAGATAGAACCAAATCCCTGCAGATTTACCTGCTGTTACCTTTAAAACAAGGAACTTTGCACTTTGGTCGCCCCAAGCCATAATGACAGGAAAACTTAAAGGGGCACACTGGCAATTTATTATTACACTCTCATAAAGTTAGGGGACTTGTAAGAGACAGATTTTAAAAAATAATGGTGCAAATTAAAGCAGCAGGGACAGAGAGATGTTGACTTTTAGTCCCTCTTATGAGGCAAGCTCTACAAGTGTTGGATCCTGAATTTCCCAGTACAAAAGCCTGTATTACATTGTAAGTTTCAGGCCCAAGTCTTGATGACACAACATCATCAGGGATATTATAAGTTGTACTACTCGTGACGAGTAAACTGAATTTCATGTGTAGAATCTGTGTGGCACAGATATTTAATTTTAGACAATTGTAATAGCATTAGACAAGTTTTGTTTCTACTCTTAAATTTGTATTTTCCATCTAGAACATCCGGGTTCTCTTCCAGAAGAAAGAAAACCACATTCAGAATAACAATCTGCATTTGTAATAATAATGGAATTTGGTTGATACCATGCATAAGGCACAAAAAAAGAAAAAAAGTTGGAATGAGGTGTTTTGCATGCTGCTGCACTTAGAACTTCATGCAAACTGCAGTTTTCTGTATGCTAATAAATTAATTGTTGTTTAAACCTGCAATAACTGATCTCTTTGGCCACTTGGGGGCAGCGGACAGAAGTTGTATATGGCAAACTAGTTAGCAAACATTTACTTATTTACATAAGTAAATACACATCCTGCAGTTACGGAGCAACATTATTATCCATTTGGAGTTGTGTTTGTAGTTACCTAATGAATGTAAGTCCAAAATTCACTCTCTTTCAGCTCTGTTTTTCCTCTCCAGCAACTCCTGAGGAAAATATCTGTCTCTTTAGCTTCTAAATGCTACTCTACGTTCACCAGCTAGTTGCTAACTGTGTCTGTCTGCTGTTTGGTGCTGAGTAGGTAGTGGAGCTAGTTAGAGCTTTTTTCACTGGAAACAACTCGAAAACGACACTGTGAGAGCGGTGAGAGTGAACCAAAACATTAAAGTTGCGGACCGGCCAGTTGCAGAATCAGGTGATAATTCTCTGTAGGTTCACCAGTACAAGCGACCCCTTTCACTTTGTCACATTGTTTTCCGTTATTTGATATACTGTTATTATTTAAGAAAAAACAATTATAGCCGCTTTAACTTGAGTTTGAATTCTAATAGCAAGTGCTGCAGTAGATAGATATTTTAGAACATTGGTAGTAAACATCAGGAATGCATTTCATTTTTCAGAAACAATTTTCAGACATTTTAGTGACAGTCACTTAATTATAAATCAAGTATCAAATAAAGTGTGATCAAAAAATGATATATGCCCTGTGAGATTAGCTCACTGAGGCTCTCAAACATACAATAACAACTGAGGTTGTTACAGAATTTATTTTATTCTTACTCATCCTGTCAAACGTATGTGTCATCTTTAACTATTAAGCTACCCAATATATTGGGACAGAAGTAGGCACTTACACAGGAATGATGAAGTGAATGCATGCATCAGCCTTTATCCACTTGAGGAAAATAACTAATCGGCAGAACATAATGATGACAGGAATCCGCCCATTCATCAAAATGAGGAACAGTGTAATTTCTTCGCTCATCAAGCACCAGTGACCCCCTGGATGGGAGAACTTTATTACAGCTGGCACTTTAGTGACTAGCGCAGAATTGTGTGCATGCACATACACAGTCATAGAAATAATGTCCAATATCCGTTCAGCACTCTACATGGACACAATTAGATAGACAGTAAGACACAATCTACAAGTAACACTGATGTGAAAATATGTGAAATGAGTATGATGTTTTAAAATGCAAATAATACACTTGACAATGAAAGTCAGTCAAACAGTCAACAGTCCTGTTGTCATTACAGACATATGTGTACTAGTCACGGCCCCTCGACCCCGCTCATGGACTCGCTTTTTCATGATCTTATGTTTGGTCCCTTCCATATGGCGTCTACAGTCTGAAAAGTGTGTGTGTGTGTGTGTGTGTGTGTGTGTGTGGGGTACCCTGATCTACTCCACTCATTCTGATTACGGGTTTGGCTGCAATAGTTAATATTATGAATACTATGAAAAGTCACGTTTAGCTATCTGCGACACACGGACAATATAACTTACTTTGCCAACTTAAATGACCAAGCTAGCTTGCAAAAACATACGTAACATTAGGCTAATATTAACTCAATTCACAATCTCAGCGTCCACAACCCTCCAGTGACAGTCCGTTTACCTTAGCAAAGGAGTTCAAACAACGGTCCTGTTAGGAATCGTTAGTGGTCTGTTTCTCTGTGGTGTGTGTTTGTATGTGTGTCACCTGTGGAAGTCTGGGTCTGAAGGCGTGGCTACCTTTCTCTGTAGGGCAGAACACACCTGCGGCTCATCTGCCCTCATCAGTCAACATTCAAATACCAGGAAGAGAGAGTGGTTCATCGCCAGATCATCTAGTCCACTCATGTGGTACCATGTTACGGCTCCTCAAAGTTTTCAAGTTATGGTTGTGTACTCAGTTGTCTTGTTAAGTTAGATAACTCTCGTCTGTCTTTTTGCTACAGAACTCTCGCCGTCAGCTTCCTGGTTGTGCCAAGCCGAACTGAGAACATCGCTTCACCGCAGCCACCAACCAGCTCAAGCCTCCACGCCTAAGCCACGGATCACCCCCGACTTCCACCCCACCGCTACCTGGAATTCCCGAGACACACGCCATACCAACCTCGCCCCTCTCGGACCCCTTACCTTCTCGTGGCCATTCAATAAATGCCAGCTTTCTTTCACTTCCCTGTTCCGAGTCTTGTGTTTGGGTCCAGCGTTAGCTTACCTTCCAAATCCTAACAGGTCCTCACCTGAGGAACCAGCCAGTTGGAGTGAGGAGGTGGACGAGAGGGATAAAATCTCAAGAGTGTTGCTGTCGAATAGTATTTTCGTAGGTGGGTGAACAGGAACGAATTCAGCGCTATTATTGGTCGAACGCTTCTTTTTCTTGTTTTGCTTTTTGGCAGGCTAGACGCTTGTTGGTGTATTGCTGCTGCCTTTTGCTGAGCGCTGCACAGTTGGTCAAACTCACAAGGCATCACCAGCTTTTTGCGTAGCTTAGAGCAACCATTCTCAACCAGTGGGCCAGGGCCCAATGGTGGGCCTCAGAGCGCCATCTAGTGGGCTGCGGAGGCGGTGGTACTGTCATGGTGAAATTTAACTAATTTTTTTATTTTTGGTAATTTACAAAGCTAATTATTTTTATATCCAAATGTGCTCAAGAATTCACATAAATAAAAATGGGGTTTTTTTTTCTTATTTATTTGAGAAGGTGGTCCTCGTAAATGTTTTAACAATCAGAAGTGGGCCTTAAGTTACAAAAAGTTGAGAATCCCTGCTTTAGAGTGATAAATCGTACCAGCGTACTTTGATGTCAAAATGTATACCTGCAACGTAAAATGCTTACAGATTGGCAGGTCTGCCAGATTTTAGATGCCTGAACTTAAATCTTAAGTGATATTCAGTCTTTTTTTATTATTTTTTTTTTTTTTTTATCAAATCAAGGACGGTGTAAGTTTCGACTTGTGGTGCCAAACTCACAGAATTATAACCCAACTGTATGACTGCAAAAATGTTGTAACCTCTTCTAGCTAATTGTATTAGTTTTACAGCACATACGATTCATTCTAACCACTGTCAACAACTTAATTCCCACCAGCAGTATGTAGCACTACATTAACTAAATATAGAGGGAGCTCTCTGATGAACCCTGATTTCATGCTACCTTCCTAACAAACAGTAGACTGACAAGCTAGCTAGTGGAGAAATTAGGAGACCAAACTAGAACAAAAAGGAGAAGGAATATTGATTCATATTCATAATTTAATAATACAGTTACTCTGGGTCAGCTTGATGTTTAAGTGGACAATAGAGACAGCGCAATTAAGTCCCGCCCACACCTTGAGGGGAAAACAATTCATCGCTCTCCATTGACTTTGTATTGCGTGAAGGTGCCTCCTTGTCTCTTCGGTCTGCTAGCCAACAACAGAAACATGCCTCAAAGCTGCTGTGTGGTAGGATGCACTACCAACAGGGTCAAGAACCCAGAACTAAGTTTTTATAAACTGCAGAACCCAAAAACTTGAATGAATGCTACATTCACAAATAACAAGTTACAATTTGTCTGCAACATGTAATCTTCATTTTATTAAAGTTAAGTAACACTGGTTATTTTTTGACTAATTCATAGTGAAGGTCTTGGTTTGTAAAGTGCATTAAACAAAGCACAACAAAGCTTTGCTTTTGTATCCTCAGTGCCTGTTAAATTTAGTTTTAGCAAATTTGATATAGCTAAATACCTTACATGTCTTGAGTGAAAAGTCGGGCAGCCCAGGTGTGAACTTCTAATTTTTCCTCTCCTTGTTTTGTAATACATGGGTTAATAAAGTCCAATAAAGATTCAGCCAAACTTCAGCTCAAGTTAATGCTAAATAAATAGGATACCCTCAGAGGAAAATATACAAAAGACTACTAGAATCAAAGCACAAAGGAAACACAGAACAAGAAACTGTTTATAACAACATCCAAAATATCAAAGTGACAGAAATACACACAGTGAATTAAAACTGAATTTATTCCTTTCTTCTCTAGTTCACAGCAAGAATCACAACTAAACAGCATGCTGGGTTTGATCAGGGAATTCATAAAACATTATTTGCTTTATATTATTTTAGGATTTTAGTTAGTATTATAGATCTTAGGTCCTGCTTTGTGTTACCACAGAATTTTGCCATTTTACATACAGGGAGTTCATCCCTAGATTTGAAAAGAAAAGTGGACAAGTGAAAAGTAGAATAGCCAGGCCTACAGAGGATAGGGGATTCATAAATCTCCCCACACTTCTCCACACTCACACCCTCTCTTTTTCTCACTCACACGGACAAATGTTGGTTTATTCCTGTGTATCACTAAGTGTTTTTGTATTTTATAGCTGTGAGAAATACAATGCTGTTGGCTGCCAGATCATGCAAAAATTAGATAGCATCTTGTACATGTATATATGTTGGTAAAGGCCATATTTAGACTCACAATAGAATTGTGACAAAAATAAAGCATGATCCTCACTCAGTTTTCAAAAATAGAAAAGTTTATCATGGCTTGGTTGGCTCTCCAGTGCTCGAAGTGGGCCGGTACTCACCAGTATGCAGTACCGGCACTTTTACTCTTTGGTGGACTTCTCACAAGCTGCCAGTACACTTTCCTGCCCTCTCCATATTGGGTTCTCTGGGCAAATTCTAATGTTAGCACCACGTAGAAGCGAACAGCCTGTTGATGTAACATTAGCAACACCTGTGGCTACCACCACCGCATACGACATTAACAAATAAATACATAAAATGTAATACTTAAAGAGTTACTGCACACTTAAACAGTGTTGATAATGACATTTCTTACCAAATGTATAAAAATCACATGGGTTGGAAATGGCTCAACACGCCATCTACTGTTTTAAATCAGCCCTGAACCTGCGAGGCCAATGCTGACGTAGAGTCAACCGGTTGGGACCTGTCTCCGTCATGAAATGTGAGGTTTGTAGCTGAATTTGAGGGTGAACTTACACTTTATTGATTTGCTGATACGGGGCAACATGTGAATAAAGGGAGTACTGGCACTTGTTTTTTTCCACTTAAAGCACTGGTTTTCGCCACAACACAAGGCAACATCATTCAGCAGTGCACTGCACTAGCCAGTCAAATGTGCAAGCACATAACATACCACGTACCAGTAGATAGATTTGTGGGAACTCTACACTTTACTTCAAATGCTACTGCCATGATAACTTTCCATATTTGTAAAATCCTGCATCAAAATAGTATAAACTGCTGTGCAATGTCTTCTAACAGGACTTCCTGGTTTGTATTTCATATTCTGACTGCCACCTGTGGCTACAAGACAACACCACGAGTCCCCTGCTTTATAAAAACCTGTTTATTTTAACTTATATATTTATTGTCAGTCTCAACATTCCGTTAGCCAAAAGTAGCTTTCACATCTGCAATCTGTTTGATTTGATCTGGACCAAGGAGAAAAACATTTTAAAAAATGTTGTAGTTCTGGTTTGTGTTTACAATGGTTACAATGTAATTAATCAGTGTGAACGCATCACGGACCAAGGCCTCGTTTCCTAATAACAACCAATGAACGTGCGGTACACTTAAGGGTTCCGGTTTGGGGGTTTGAAAATATGGTCATCCTATGTGAGACATATCACAGTAGTCAATGCATTTTTCTGCATCTTAACCGGTAATTGGTGATGTTATGCTTCTAGTTAGCCTTCACATTAGCATTTTGTAATAACCCCTTGAAAGTGGGTGGCCAGATGCCGCTGGATTGATCATTACTGAAATCTTGTCTTGCACAGAGGCAGGTAAGTAAAGAGAAGACTGTTCACTCAGTGCTGCAGGTGTTGGTTTTCTAGAAAATGAAATGCACACACACACACACACACACAGAATCATTTTACAGTATCTACCTACAACATCAGTCACATGAAGTACATGCACAAACACATGTACGCTCATTTCACACACACAGACTGAGTGTACCACACATGGTAATTCCCTCCTTCAATCTACCGTCTATTCAGTGTAACAGTGGTGTGCCTGTGTGTGGGGTTTATAATAATGGGTTGGTTGGTTGGTGGCAGAGGGGGGTTGACGGAGTGCCTCACATGTATTAGTGTGGTACAAGCTCACTGATGAGGCCCCCTGAGAGACTAGCAAACGGCATCATCTTGGTGAACAGGCTCACTCTGTGCAATGGGACTTAATGAGAGAGGATATGAATCATGGTTCCCGTTCCCTCCATTTCCCCCCTTTGTCTGTCTCTCTCTCTCTAACTGAGGCTGATGGTGGTAGGACTGTGGGGACCTGGTTTTGAAATCGCACCAGATGGCAACACATTTTCATTTTTCACTTGGACTGTATATGAAATGGTGGAAAAATGGAGAGATGAATGAGAGATGTTTGACATGGGCTGTAATGAAAGCAGTTGCATTTTGTATTAACTGCTTCAACATTAGCTGATTGATTGGAGGCAGAAGAGGGGCCCAGAGAAATAAACACACTCTACCTGTAACTGCATTTGTTGGTGACAATGACTTTGTGTCAGCAGGTCAAGAAAATCAACATTTGTTTCCTGTCCCCCATTCAGATGAGGAGAACCTTCCACGTCTCAAGCCACTGCCAACGTCTGTCTTAATTAAACCTTCCCCACTAAAGAAGAAGTCAAAGGGGGCAAATGTTTTTCTCCCTCACTTCCTTTCAGATCAGACACACACATACACACATGGAAACGTCACGTCAAAGGTCAGAGCTTTGAACTTTAGCCGCCATAGCTGGACAGAGCAGAGCTGACAGCTCATTCATAAAGTCAGAGTGTGTGCGTGAGAGCACTGCATGGTTACAGTTGCTCGCTTGATTTATTAGTTAAGTGCTAGCATCCGCAACACATTTGTTATCCTGCTCTCCATTTAAAAAGCCCATTAATTACACATTAATTAATGGTTGATAACAGCCCCTATACACCACAGGACAATGCCAAAACACTGGAAAGATGGTCGAGATCAGGTTTGTTGCCAAAGTCTGTATTAACTTGGGGGCCTGTGAAAGTTGATCTTCCGTACACTTGGCTGCAGAGGCGGCTCCACTGGGGCTTATACTGTAATATGTAAGTCATAAACACAGGAACCAGAGAAATGCATTAGTCCAGTAAGTGCTAATGGCTTAAGAAGCCTTTGCAAGCAGCCTTTGTTTGGCCTTTGCAAAACATAAGTGTATTGGAAATGATTTTGGCCAGTTGGGAATTTGTTCTAAATGTACTGTCAACATATATTTAGCAGGCGATTAAACAAACCGTGTTTTCCAGCTGGGGTTACACATTATGGCTCAAAACTGAACACACTCCCGTTGAACAAATGAAAGATACATATTGAGACACAGCTAGCTGATAACACAACTACAGTCTGCTATAGCCATGCTAGCAGCTCTGTGAGGATGTAGTGCTCTGTAGAGGAAACCAACTGATGGATTAACCAAAGTATTGGATAAATTGAAATTTTGATCTGATGATGTTCCTAGGAGACTAAACAACCAAGAATGCCAACCACATGGTGGCACTAAAGGAAAAGTCAGGGGATCACCAATGCCAGCATGCTTTGTCCTCTGGGGACCATGAAAATCTTTTCAAGTTTTCATGGCAAAGAAATTTATAATACTATGAAACAGGAACTATGGGAAGTTATCTCAGTGACAAAGTCATCTTCCAGCTTGAATGCATTGATTGGTCAATGCTGTACATATTGCATTGCAGAAATATTAGGCTACATCCACCTTTTAAAATGCTGCTGATCCCATTTTAGTTTTAAAACAACTCAGTTTGCGCCCGGCCTCACTAAAACGCAATCCCGGATTTTCAAACATTGACACAGACACCTACGTTTGCTTTCTGATTTGATCATGTGACCCTTTTTTGGAAGAAAACAGACTACATCAGCCTTGACTACCAGCGGTTAACTCAACATGGATAACGAATTACAACACGTTCAGTAACAGTTCCACCTGGTCGCATAAATCTCTGGTCTTATATTTTCATATGTAGAAATTACATTTCGAGTAGTCAAAACTAATTTACTAATATCTTTAATTATCAGTAATTCCTTTTTCACTAGTAAGAATAACGATTACAGATATCTACAGTTTAATTTTGACATGTCGAAAAAGCATTGTGACTAGTGGAAATGTGATTTCCCATTTCAGATATCAACAATTGCATTTCCGATATGTCCAACCTATCAACAAACCATTTCGGATATGTGGGTGTCATATTATTAAAGTACCACAAAGCCATTGGTTGACTGTTAAATAGGCTATGTCTACCTCATGAATATTCAACAAATGCTAATGCTTTGTGAAAACGCGTGCTATTTTCCGTTGGCAACACATCTACTGCTCCACAGTCCAGTCCAGTAGGTGGCAGTAATGCAGCTATAAACTGGTTTACCAACCAAACTCACAGAAGAAGTTGAACATGGCAGAACAAGTGATTATTAAAATCCAACGGAAATGTTTTGCCATCGAATGGGCATATAAACAAGGTGTATGCGGTCAGAGGGAACTACGCGCCATACACCCCTTGATTGTCAACATAACGAGAATTGCTGACCAACTTTTACAATTGGTATTATCGCTACTGATTAAATGTTAAAAGGCCTTGCCATAGATATGCGTTTCCAGGCATGTAGTATGGATGGAGATTATTTCTGAAACGGTGATGGGGGGGGGGGCAAGCGTATGTCTATTACACCCATGCATGTACATGCTCTTCTGGCCTGGGGAAGCATGTTTTAGTATAGACATAATGTTGGGTTTGTACAGTCTGATCATCATTGTGAATAGTGTAGAACCTGAAGTGTTTGTTTGGGGTTTTGTTGTAATTAAATAGATTGCACACATGAAGTAAATCACCTTTTGATTGTCAGTTGCTGGCGGCAACTCATTTCAATGCATTACCTTCATGTCAGAGTAGTAAATCACTGTAGAGGCTACGCACTCAGATCCTTCTATGATATACGGTATAAATACCCATCACATCAAACCAACCCAATCCCAAGTGCTGATGCAGACGTACTGTAACACTGAATATGCTTTGGTATGACATTTCAGGTCCAATAAATAGCAGAAAGGTGTGTTTCTCATTTTGCTTTTGATTTTTCCTTGATATCTGTCCTTCAAAGGATTTGTGTAACACAGCTTAATGGGAAATCAGAAAATTTCTCCGACATGTGCTCAAAAGATGACCTGGATTTATAGGTGTAGCAAAGTGAAAATCCTCCAGAGGATGCAAGTGATGGATAATTGTTCCACCCTCTCCCTCTCTCATAAGCTCTCACATTGTCGGGAGCATGGGACAGTCCCGGAGGTGTGATGGCGCTGGGGGAGTCAGGTCATTTAAAGTGCATGGCACATTTCCCCTGACAAAGATCAAGGGGTTAACTTTTATCAGAAGGCGGTCTTACGGTGAGGGAAGGACCCAGGCGCAGACAGCGGGTGGAGGTTGCAACGGGTGTCTTTATTGGGGGAACGGCAGGAA
>LKNJ01004091.1:0-36024 GCA_002120245.1 Maccullochella peelii
TGTGTGTGTCGTTTTGGGAGTCATTTGCAAACAACCAATTCTGTCGTTTTGGGACAAATAACCTATTCTGTCGGTAGGAGGACTTGTTGGGTAATATTTTTTTCCCCAATACTTTGGTTTATTACCAAATGTCTGCAAAACTGACATTCCCATCAGCCTCAGCTGTTAGCATGCTAACATGCTAAAATATGATGGTTAACATGTTAAACATTATACCTTATTTGCATGTTGGTATTGTCATCGTAAGCATGTTAGCATGCTGATGTTAGCATTTAGCTCAAAGCGCCGCTGTGCCAAAGTACAGCCTCACAGAGCAGCTAGCATGGCTGTAGACTCTATTGCCTTGGTCTTAGTACTTTCAAACTTCCCTACCCTGTCTGTGGTACTTAGTATCTAAATCTTTTGAAAACTCATCACAAATATGTAGTTTCATTTTAAAAAAGGCCCAGTAATTTCCAAAAACTGCTGGGCACACTAGTTTTTACCAAATGTAAAACAAGTGTAAATAATGCATTTGTTGGGTACTATTTTCATCCGTGGATGATACACATTTGGCGCTCTAGTGAGTATTTACAGCAGCAGGACAGAGCATGCGAGATTGACTCAAACTTTACTACTGTGCCCATGTGTAGCGTAAGGAGGCAACATGTCAGCCAGTGCAACAATGTGGCTCATTTATTTGTTTTTAATAGTTTTTGGCCAGCACAGAGGAATAAGCTATATCGGGCTTTGGACACACAGGTAATACTTTGTTGTAGGATGAATTCATTGTTGGGTTTGTTTTTATCATGTTGACAATAGTGCATTTTTTTTCACCAGCCTTATCCTATAATAGTTGTTACAGTCCATCAATAGAAAATGTTAGCATATATCTGTAGCCTCCTGCACATCATGTAAATGTGCAGAATATTGCAAGACTATGAGTCTCTCCTAAACAGACTCACAGTCCCTCGTTAGTTAGCTAGTGGATGTGTGTGACACAGCAGAGGAAGGTGAGAAGGAGTGAGCTGTCTCTCCGTAACACATCGGCTCGGCTTGGATTGAACAAATACCCAGATGATGCACAGTGATTGAGCACATGCCCTGCTCTGTTTGGTCACAGTGTCCGTCAGAAGGAGGAATTTGAGATTTGGATACACCGCCTGCCAGAGCATCAAGGATTACAGAGAAAAGGCACTTTAATTTAGATTCTCTGGATTTATTTTGGTGCACAGAGTAAAACATTTGGAACATTCGATTTAGTTGCTTTCATTACTCAGCCATCTGTCTTAACGGGAGATGCACTTAGCAACCAAAATGTAGTTACAGGAAGTTCTGTATCCCAATCGCCTTTGTGCTCTTGCTTTGACTTTTATGCAACTTTCAGGGAAACGAGGCTTGTTGCTCAATTTTGTTAGTTTTTTTATGATAGTGAATGACTGTAGGAGAGACACAAGATCTATATTGTTCCTAATCCTAATGTTTCCTGGCAACAAGATGCTTCAACATTATGTGATTCAAACGGCAACACTGAGTCAACTGCTGAAGGCAAAAACTATTGTTTCAAAAAGACTTCAGCCTTTAATTTCATATTGACACAAACATCTTCAACTAGTACGACAAAGAGAGTGACAGAAAGTCTCAACAGGACCCGGCCATTTTAGTTTGCTTGCTTAATGTTAACTGGATGTGACATCATCCATCTCTGCTGCCTAAATGTGTTTCTTGCCTTCAGAAACGGTTAGGATTATCATCTGTGCCCTCGGTAACAGAAGATGAGACAGCATCATGTATCGTCAGCCTTCTGCTTTTGAATTGCATTGTGTGTATTTGTGTGAGTGTGTGTGTGTGTGTGTGTGTGTGTGTGTGAGTGGATTTATGCTTTTATGTGTCTATATTTGTATTTGAGGAGGGATATGTATGCATGCTTTCATGTAAGTAAAATCGTTGGTCCTCATGTGTGTGCATGTTTGTTTGTGTGCGTGTGTGTGTGTCTGTGTTGTTCCCACAGAACTGCAGAGCATATGATAATTGATGATGACTCATCCAGAGCTTTGCTTATTTTATATGCAGGAGACGAAGAGAGAAGGCGGAAGAAAGAAAGAGAGAAAAAGAGGAATTAGACAATTGTATTTGGGAAGTTGTGTTAAGGTGTGGGGCCAGACGGTATGTTGGTGTGTGTGTGTGTGTGTGTGTGTGTGTGTGTGTGTGTATATATACATATACCCAAGAGATTCCTCCCACTGATCCTTGAGAAAAGGCACTAGAAGAGCTCCTATGTGTGAATCCATGTGCAGGAATCAGTATTGGTTAAACACACTCATTAGGACAGAACATCTTTCAGTGAAAATACTGTTTATTTTGAGAGAGGATAAAATTGGACATTGACTCATAAACTGCTAGGAACCAGTTTCTGGCAAGATTCCTGCAATCTTAAAAAGGGCTGTGTCTATTTCAACACACATTAATGTTTTATTGTTCACATATGTTGCATTAAAAAGTAGCACAGAAGATGTTTTAACTACATTAATTAAATGTGTTTAGGTAGCTGACAAACCAAACAGAACCTGAAACAGAGATATTTAGCAATATGGAGGCATCATATCGGCTCGTATACTGAAGACAAACAAGAGTCTTGTCACCTTGTCCACATGTTTATACCAAAGTATGCTGAGACATTATTACTATGTTGCTCAGTAGCTGAATTCCTGAAACCTGCAATCATCATCACATGGTGAATATAAATAAATAAATAAAAAGCAGCACAGGATGTGTCGTCAAACGGTGACTGTAGCAGAAAACAGCATTTTAAAGTCCAGCTGAAATCATTGTCATCCCTTTTTGCTGCCAAAAATGATGTCAACATTTTTTGGAAATGTATTAATAGTTTTTTATTATTAAAAGGAAGAAATAAGGTCTTTGGGGAAATATCAGAAATGTTGGATTGAAGAGTAAATGTCACACCAGCATCTAACCGAACTGAAGCGTTAATTGCAGGAACGTTTACATGCTGTTTAATGTGCTGCAGCGGAGCAGCTGATTAGCTATCTAGCCTGCAAACTGACGTTAGCGGTGCTCTTTTCCCAGTGAATGTTTGTTTGGTCGCTCATTCACCAAGCTATGGTTCAGGACAAGACGTGTGTTCATGTCTGTAAGTTAGATAAGGAGGAGACCTTAGTAGGAAAGCTAATGTGGGTTGTTTTTGAAAACAAATTAAGGTCTCCATCTACGTACGGTGGGGGGGGGGGCAGTATCATGAAACCAGAAAATATAAACTATAAATTACTCCCTTTGGATTCTGATTTCTTTCTCAAAGGAGAACACAGGACAAGTCATTACAGAGCATATACAGTATGCTGTAGCAGACAAAAATACTTTTATATTACAGCTCCCTGGATTGAAGATGGCACAAGATAAACGTGTACATGGTGATTTACTGTTGACTCAAGTGCAATGTCAGTACATCGTGCTCTCTTTAATACTGAGTCTTGTTTCAAATATTGTTTTTTCAATAGTGCAGGGCCAAAAATGCGTTGATTAACTTCAAATTAATAAATGACAGTGCTGATAGATGTCATTTATCACATAGAAATGCCTTAAATGTGATTATTTGCTTTGTAAGTAGAATTTGTGAGTTGATTTTATGACTGTTGGTTAGAAATATTAAGCAGCTTTGAGACATTTCTTTGACCTCCTGGTAAATTTGTGCTTGGCATTTGTCATTATTTTTGGAACTTCATAGAGTATTGATTGATTGAAATCAGTGATGAAAACAATCATTAGTTCCAACACTACTTTGTCATACTTCTGATCATAGTCATTTTCAACATTAGGGCTTTCTCCTATACTAAATAGGTTTGTGAATAGGTCTACAAAATCAACATATGAATGACAGACAGCATATCCTGAGTGAAGTCAATCAAGATCTTTTCTAGTGAGAAATAAACTTAAATGCTTGTAGCAGAGCCATAGACAGACTTACTGCTTGCAGTAGTGGACACACAGAACGTCTTACTGTAGTTCTTGGGAAAGGGCAGCAATATTGTGACTCCAGGGCAACATGGACTCCATTATTGTATTTTGCAGCCTGGCATCTTCATATAACTCAGATCTCTGCTGTAGCGTATTGACATTTTAGTAAGTGGTTTTGTCCAACTTTGCTCTCTGTGTGGATCTCTACAGCTGCTACAATCCGAAGATCAGGCAGACACACAAACATACATAAACAACCTTTAAAACAAATACTTCACCACTAGTATCTGTATCTTTTTCGACTTTAAGCCTCGTCGCTGCAGTATGCCATTACGTGTTCTTGTATAGGTTTACACCAAGTCTCTAAGTTAAAAGCTGGTTCTGGATGACTTTAGCTTTCATATCTGTTTTTGTGTGAAGACCGGTAGATTAGATGGAAATGATCATTATCAGCCTCAGTCTCTCTATAAAACTCTAATGAGCACTTTGTAGCTTTGTTTTGAAATGTGCCGTACAAGCAAGGATCATTAATATTACTATTATTGTCTTGGAGCATCTTCTCTTCTGATATGAAACTTGTCATGCTTCCTCGGGTTGTGCCTGGACCCTGTTCTAAAAGATTTGCCTTTGTGTCACTGCTACCCGCTGAGGAAGAAACTTGCTCAAAGCACTTCCAGTGTGTCCTTGATTTCACCGGCAGCTGCAAGAAAAGCAATTTTCAAAACCGTATCAAGCCTAAAGCGAGATGCTGTTAAAACTGTATTACAACTCTGTTTGTATAAAGTAGACAGATCATGTAATGCGATTTATTTTTATTGATCCCTATAGGGAACTTCTCTTTTCTCTTGCCTCCCTCCACAGAGGTCACAGGTCAGGGTCAGCTACAGCACCTCTGGACCTGGTACAGTAGGCATTTAGTGTCTTGCTGACATGACGCCTGAACCTTTACTGCGCAAGATGGTCCATTACTAACTGCTCTCCAGCCTGCTGCTCAGAAAAGCGCACTGTACACTCATGTCTGGAGAGCAATCTACACAACATGACAGAACTGTCTGCAACCTTTAGTTCAGGGTCTTCAGAATCGAGTCTCAGAGCTGCCCCTCTTCAGTGTGCAGCTGTTAATCTCATCATGCTCAAAGCTCAGATTGTTATGCGACTTCGATATCATTAACAGCTTCTCCCGCTTACTGTAGTCACGCCTCACTGTCAAGGATAGTGACACATCTAACAGCCTCTCCCCTTGCTCTTCCCTGTCCTCCAGCCGCATGTAGCCTTTACTGCTGCCCTGGTTGCCACCGTTACTGCGGCAGCTGTTGCTACGGTCGAGACGGGGCCAGCTGGGGTGCTTCCGCTGCTCCGGGTGCACGCTGAGCATGCTCGACCCGCGCTCCAGGTCCAGAGATTTGGAGTGGCTGCTGAGCATGTGCAGAGAGGAGTTGGAGCCAAAGTCGCTCCTTGCTGCTCCTGGGGAGAGCCAGCAGCCTGAGGTAGAGGAGGGAGCAGGGGAGAGGGAGGAAGAGGACACAGAGGAGCAGTGGGAGGAGGAGGAGGTGGAGTTACTCCGGTGTAAGCCTGGCAGTTTGGAGGCCTTGGCAACAGATGCTACAGGAACCACCAGAGACTCCATGGAGCTCAGAGGCTGTGACCTTTCTCCGTCTCTTCTTCCTCCTCCTCTGTCCTCCTCAGTAATCACCTCCATCTCCGGTTCGTCAATAACGCAGTTGTTGAGTTTTATGACGGGGAGAGTAAATGCAGAGATAGAGGAGGAGACAATAGAGCGTGCATGGTGTCGTCCCTTCTCCCCATCTCCGTCCACCGACCAGTGGTGGCGCACAGAATCCGAGCGAGCCAACCCGAGCCCCGGGCCGCAGAAGGTGCGATCCTTGTAGAGTGGCGCTAGGAGCCCCGCAAAGCTACAATCCAACTTAGCCTGCTCCCTGTGTCTGTGAAACTCCTCGTCCCCTAATAGCACCTCCTCCTCCTCTGCAGACCCTCCGCCTCCGGCCCGAGATGTGAACGCGAGGAGGGAGTTGCTGGCCAACCGTGCTGCGTTCTCAGCTCCAAACGCTCGAAGATCCCCAACTTCTGTTGCATAGGTGCTGTTGCGGTGATGGTGTTGTTTTTGCTGTCTCTGCCTGAGGCGATGGATGTCAATGACTGTGGAGTACATGTCTCTCATATGGATTATCTAGTGCAGAAGAGAGATATATTATTAGTAGTAGCAGTAGTATTCATCTTTGGAGAATATGTTTACTATTCCATTATAACATATTATTATTATTCTATAGTTTCAAATTTGCGTGTGTATGCTGGATGTTTGTGACCTTGGAATACATGTTTCTCACATGGATTACCTGGAAGGGGGGAAGGGAGGAGGAGAGGATTAATCAAATCAAGGAAGCAAAGGAGAGGGCAGGGGAAATGTGATCAAAGGAAAATTGCAGAGATAAGGAGGTTGGCAGAAATATGATTTGCTTGTTAGTTATGTAGAGATAATGAATATGGATGACTGCAGTGTGCATGCCCCTCATTTTGTGGAGAGTAGAGGAAGAAGAATAGAAATGAGAATACAGGGTTGGGAAGGAATATTGACTACATACGCTATTGATTTAGGTCTTGTGTTTTAGAATTGAAATATCTGTTGGAAATATTAATTCATAACCTTTTCTAGAACCAATTTCTGCACAAATCAGTGTCTCGAACCTTGCAAGGCAATGTCACTTCTGTTTATATTTCCTGTTACCGCTTGTTGGCTAGTATGTAGACTCTCAACTAGTATTTAATCCCTCCGTCACCAGGTAGACATTGATGCATGTTCCAGTATCTGAGTGTGTGTGGATTTTCAGCCCTACCTTAGTTTCTCTGTCTCTGTTTTCATGAAGAATGGCATTAGCACAGATGAAGATGAAGATCCCAATGCCCATGGTGAAGGGCCCGAGCATCTTCATCCTCTCAGAGTGAAGATGCTGTTCCAGGAACCGCGTCAGAGCGCCCCCAGTCTGCTTGGAGGGCGTACCTACATGCAGAACACATGGAAGCCATTTAATATTAGGAGTTTGAGTTTATAAACCATGGAGCGTGTTTAGAGACAGTCCAAAGAAACTGATTCAGTCCATCTCAGGTATTTCTGGGATAGATACAACAGCTTCTTTAGTATTTCAATTTAAGAAAATCAACTCTCAGAGCCAATTGACCCACTCTTTCCTTTGTTCACTTACCTTGCACATTATGACTTGTGCTGGAGTTAGCCACGTCCTCCTCTGTGACAGC
Organism: Maccullochella peelii; assembly: GCA_002120245.1. Lineage (NCBI taxonomy): Eukaryota > Metazoa > Chordata > Actinopteri > Centrarchiformes > Percichthyidae > Maccullochella > Maccullochella peelii. The sequence continues at coordinate 7,222 of LKNJ01004091.1, forward strand.
CATTTTGGCTCCATTTCCTTCGACTGTGGCAGACGTTTTAGCTCCTTCAGCACTTGCCATCTTAGATCCTCCTCCAGTCGCCGATTTGGCCGAAGGCAAGGTTTCACCGTGTGGCCAGTAACCCAGTGTTGCCATGCCGATCCCTATGGCCAAGATGACCAGTCCCAGGAGGAGGAAAAACCCGGAGGCGGAGTAGAGGCGGAGCCTACCGCGTACTACCACAACATCGGTGCGTCGTTTGCGCTTTCTAAATGAAAAGAAAACAGAATTGTAGACATATAAGCTGGCTTTACATCATTGTATGTCACTAAATATATCATTACAGCCACCATAAATTTTTTTTACAGAGAGCATGGAAGCGTAACACCTGCCACACATTATGTTTTTTGTGAAGAGTCAATGCTGGCTTTTTGTAACATTTAAACCAGTTTAGCTCATGAATCACATTAAACTGCTACCAGTTTCCTCTTGCCTAAAGTAGTTGATGAAAAAGCTCATTTGCAATTACAGGTCCTAGGAATCTTTGTATTAATCTTCATATTAGTCTTCTTTTCATTTAATTTATGAAAGGAAGACTAAGGTTATCACCTGGGGGCAGCCTCTGGGGCGGGGTTTCCCAGGCCTGGCGATGTAGGTGGTATGGGCCGGTGCTGAGAACGGGCGGAGTCTTGGCGTTTTAGCTTGGCCAAGCCTGTTAGCACACCTGCCGCTGCAGTCATACTTAACCTGCAGATACACATGCAGAAACAAATTAGTAACGAGTTTAACACGTACCGTACAGTATGTCCAGCATCTGTCGTGTGTGTTTGTTCTGCCATGTCACTAAACGACCACTGATGTATATTTTCTGCCAGTTTGTTTGGTCTTTCGTACACACGCTCTGCTCTTGAAAAAAGCAACTGCAAACATCCATTAGGTAGAGGCACAAGACGCACATGAAGAAACCAACAACCATATTGAAGAACAGGTCTAGGGATGCACAGATGTATTTCTGCATAGCCAAAGTCTCCCAGATGCTCTGAATATAGGAAGTGTAAAGACAATTAAAGTGGCAATTGACAACTTTTTTGCTTTAACTTATCGTTATGAAGTAAATGTTGATTGCACAATGTAATGGCTATAAAAATAATGACACCACTGGCATTCCCTATAAGGCAGGTACGATCTCCCGTGGAAAAAGAAGGCTCGATTTACGGCACAAAGGAAGTGGGTCAACCATTGCACTGCGCAACCATAACAGAAGAGGAATAGGTCTTTTATTTTCCGCTAGCTATTGGTAGCTATTCCCAGCTAGCGGAAATGGCATATGGTGGAGTAACCGTGGAAACTCTGCCTGCCCCGTTGACGGAGGAGGCAAAAAAAACAAAAAAATGAGGAAAAACAAGAGTGAACCTCGGACTGGCATTCACTCAGTGGAGAGAGCTGCGGGACTTGAGAGGGTTCCAAACTGACTACCGGGTATTTTACTCTGCCTCTATCACAGCACTGAGATCAGGGTTTCTAGCTCATACTGGGATTCTTACAGGTATTTCTTGCTTTGCACCAGCCTGGCTACTGTCCAAAACGCTACCTCTAGCAGCCAGAAAATGAACCAATTCAGTTTTATTTATACAACGCCAGATCATAACAGAAGTTATTTCAGGGCACTATAGAGCAGGTCTAGACTGTAACGTTACTCTCTATATTATTATTTACAGAGACCCACCAATTTCCACCATGAGCAAGCACTAGACGACAGTGTTTTCTTCTACTCCCCCCTCCCCTAATACCACTTGGAAACACTAGCGGGGGGTAAATGCTGAAGTTGTCTGTTGCCACTTTAATATTCAGAGTGCAGCATTACTCACAATAGAGCAGATTGAAGCAGTTCCAGGGATCACAGCTCTATTTTTCTTATTTTAAGCAGACGTGTCACCTCACGTACAGCAGTGACTTTTGTAAAGCTGTCAGGCACTAACAGGGAAAGTGTGTCAGACTTTTAGCATCTTTCCAAATTTGAGAAATGCTGTTTACAGTTTAGCAGTGATACAGATGTATACACAGAAATGCACACACCCAGTACAACAATCTCCTCTGTTTACTGGTGATGTTGTTGGCAGTCAGCCTACAGGACAACATGGGCAGGGGTGTGTGTGTGCGTGCGTGTGCATATTGTACGTAATTGTTTATTTACTGCATTCTTCCTGTGTGTATGAGAGAGAAACTCAGGAAACAAGATGATAAGAGATGTAGAAATAGAAAGCAAACAGGCAGAGAGAGAAACACACACGGCTTTTGTTTTTAATGTTGGAGAGTTTTTATTCATTTTAATTAAAATCTGCCATTTATTGTAGTTATTTATTGTTGCCACTGTTGGCATTATTTACGTCGTTGTTGCAGTTGTAAAACTGCTACAATTCCGACATAATATTCAAATGAATCATAGTCTCTCTACTCACCAGCTGCTCAGTCTATTAATAGTTGTTAAAAGGAAGAGGGTTTAAAACAAACACAGGCTTATTCCGGGAGTCTTCATTTGGGTTTAAATGCCTGTTAATCTGGGCGCACATGAACATTAGCATTGTCCTGTTTCCTGTTTAGTACTAAGAGGATTAAACCGACTATATTTGATGTCGAATTACCAAGGTACAGAATTGGAATGGAAAATGGAAGTATTCTTCTTCAGATCAATCTCTGGCAAAGTAACTTCACTGCTACAGATGAATTGACTGTTTTTGTTTGGAGCCATGTTGGTCCTTCTGCTCTAAAACTGTTTCAACCAAGTTTTGGTTGAAAATATGAAACTACATGTCACCACAGTGATCCCAAGGGTCAGGCACCATACAGAAAAGCTACGAACGAACAGCAGTGGACAGCCGTGAGATTGTTTGCATCACCACCTCAGCTTGAGCACCACCTTCACATGGAATTTTACTGGTGCTGACATTTTAAACCTTTTTGCATCATTTTCTTGCTCCCACTCACATTTAACATACTCGGGCAACCCCCCGAGACATGCACTGCATAGCTCTGTTCAGCCTTCTTGAATGACCATAGAAAGATGAGCATTGTTTTTGGGTACGACACTCAGGAAGGTCACCAGCATAATATTCTAGATTAATAACAGGTTGATGACTGTGTGTTTTATATGAAAAAATGGTATCGAGCAGTAAGTGGCAAAGTGGTTCTTATAATATTGTCAGAAGGGTTGTTTAAAGACACTGAGTTTACCAGCTGCATTATTTTTGATTAGAATGTAAATATGAGGCAATTGTGAGGAATTATTTTCAGTAAGAATGTGATTGCGATGCATTATTCCGACTTTGAATGCAATTGTGGTGTAATTCTTTCATCATTACTGTAATGTGACTTCGTTTCTTTTTTATTCTTTTTCTAAACTGTACTGTAGTTGTCCGTTCCAAAGTTTCTGTGGTACAATTTTCCCAATAAGTGTATTTATTTGGCTACCAGGCGCACGTTTGTGTGTGTGTGCACGTCTGTGTGTGTATGTATAAGAGGATAAAGCAGATTTAGCATGGGAACGAGAACACACCCATGACCTTCGTCTATTTTTTTATTTCTCTCTCCCTCCTTGCTTCCACATCTCTCTCTAACTCTCTTTCTTCCTCCCAAGAACGTGCTATCTGTAAATCTCCCCCTCTCTCTTCCATTCTCACCCTCAGTCTGTCGGCTAATGCATTTTGTTTGTGACCCTGAATATTTTTTTTCCTTCCCTTACTTCCTTTACCTCCACCCCAGCTTTCTTTCTCATCTTATGTATCTCTCTGTTTGTCTTTCCCCTCCCCACCTCCCCCTATCCTCCGTCCTCTCAGATCTATTTTTAATCTGTCTCTAATTTTAGTTTTCTTTTATTTGGTCACTTTCCTCTCGCTCTCTTGCGCTCTCTCGCTCTCTCTCTCTCTCTTCCGCATATCTCAAAGCAATAAAGTCTGCTTTAAGACTCAGAGTGAGACAAAGCTTTTAGTATTCAAAGTAACTGTGAATCACACACAAGACCAGGCATTCTCTCCTCCTACCCTCTTTTCTCCTTCTCACATCTTAATGTATTTTTTATGTCAATCATCTTATTGGTAATACTGCTGTAGGAAAGTGCTTTACCACAGATGGTGAATCACACAAGGACAAACACAAGCGGCTTCTTTTTCTCAGGTTTTTCTGCGCTCCCTCTCACTCTGTCTCTCTCTACTCTCCTTTCGCTCCTTGGTGTGCGTCAAACAGGAACCCACACAATGTTTCAAGAGCAGGGGGAGAGATTTCCTCGATTTACTGAAAGATGAGGAAAGGGTGGATGAGGAGTAGAGGAAAGGAGATGGGGAAGACATGAAAATGAGAGAAAGGATGACAACAGGAATACCGGAACAGGAGGAGAAGGGGGGTATGAAGGCAAGATGAAAGGAGGGAGAGGGATGTTGAAGCACTTACTGACATCAGTGCACCTACCTGGATGCAACACTGAGTCATGACCGGAAACTGAAAGCCTGTACAAAGAGCTGAACAGTAACAAACCATGGTTTAAAAAAAAAAAAAAAAGGAAGGGGGGAAAAAAAACAGTTTTGAAGGAGACAAAGTGGGGGTGATGAACAGATAGAAAGGCCTGACAATAAAGGAGAACAGAGTGTTTTTCCTGCCAGTGATGACAGGACAGAGGCAGAAAACAAGCCAAGTGCATCTGTAGTTTTAACAAGGCAGGAGCAAGAGACCAAGTGGGGCAGAGAGAACGAAAGGCTGTGAAACCACTCAGGCCCTGACCCAGCAAGGCTTTCTACTGTGGATAACGTGCCACATGAAATGACAAGTTGATATTCAGTAACCGCACTCAACATAAAAAGTCAAATTCATGTCATCATTGTAAAATTTTATCTAATATGATTTCTTAAACTGGGAAAACATGATCAAATTTGCTGATATTTTACTTGTGTATAAAATTATTCATGGTCTGCCCCCCAACACCCCCCCACCCCTTCCCCTCCACTCAATTAATTCATTAAACTAAATCAAAGCTCATCTACCAGGGCAGCTACCAGAGAGGATTGTAAAATACCATATAGAAAATGTACCTTTGGGCAGTCAGCCTTCTCCTATCGAGCAGCACATATATGTCATTGTGTTGCTATTGGTCTGTGCTTATGTACTTGCACTTGGTTGTATATTTTATTTTAATCTTTTTTATATGCCATCAACCTGCCAGGGACTGCAGATGAAAATTAGCCTGTATGGCTAAATCTGGCACATTTATATGATGGACCTATGTGCCCGTGTTAATTAATGTGCATTGTCCCTTCTTGAATAAAATAAACAAACACTCCACCAGTGGGTCTGTGCTGTATGTACACATCTTTTTTACATGCAGAATATACAGTGTATATATAAATAGACCATTCAGTGTGTTTTAGTCTCTTTGTGAATTTATCACATGGTAATCATACACAGACTGTATGAATATTAATGTTAGCTTTTTTTTCAGCTCCTATCAGATAAAGTGTATGAATAATGCGAAATCCCCTGCTCCATTTTCCATTTCACTACCTTAATAAGCAGTTCTCTAAATTAGTGCTTAATGAATCATGAATTGGCCTCCATGTGATCACCTTAATAACGACTAAACTGCTTCTGCTGTTTATCTGGGCATAAAGAAAACGATTTAATATACCTCGCCCTTCAGGGAGCAGACTTATTCAGTTACTGGAGACATTTAAACATTTAGAGACGCTCTTACACGAGTTACATTTTAAAGACATCAGGTCTTTCAGGGCAGAGATTTCCCCCTCCCGTAACAACGAGTTACCAATAAGAGACGTCACCTGATGTTTTGTCCCTATAGCAACTACATGCAGATGTTGCTGCTAGGTGACACATTTCTATAGCAACGGCCAGCTGTGTGCACAGGAATGAGAGGTATATCATTAACATGATATCCTATTAACAAAGGGGAATTTCCCGTGGATCATTTTGATTTATATTTTTATTTCTGTGTGCAGATATCGGGCAAAAGCACACGTTCGTGTCACAGCACATGGCTTGGAACGATTTCACTCCACCTCCATCAATTTCAAAGAGGTGTGATTAAGAGGGGGAGGAAAGGAGGAGATGGCAAAGGATGCTGGAGTAGAATTTGAGGGGAATGGATAGAGAGACGGACAGAGATGGGGAATTGGCAAGTGGGATGAAACGAGAAGAGAAAGGGAGACACCAGGGATGAAGAGAGAGGGTGAGAGCAACAGAGAGTTTGGCAAGAAAGGTGCTTGCAAAAAAAAACAAAAAACCTAAATTTTTTTGCACTCTCAACATTTACGCGTTAGCATTGTGATCGGGGTGTTAATTACATCTTGTTCAAGCAATTCGTGCTGAAGCTCTACAATTCTCCCTTAATTCCCTGCATACGAGAGGAAACGATGGAGAGTGTAGAAGAGGAAAGACAACAGGACAGGTGGGATAGGAAGACAAAAAGAAGAGACATAAGGTAGCGGTGAGAGTAAAGATGCTAGAAATTAGGACCAGAAGAAGACAGCCAGAAGGGGAAGGCGAATAGAGGAGGTGCTTTGATCTACATGTAACAAACTCCAGAGACTTTTTTTGACTCTAGAAGCATGCTGAAAAAAGTCTCAAATGACTCTTCACTACAGTGAACTGTATGCTAACACATCATGTAGAAAGGCATCTGAAATAGAGTAAGAAGGAAAGCAGCAGGGAGAGATGTAATGAGAGAGGAATGAGCAGGAAGATAAAAATGGAGTGTGGTAAGGAGAGAAACATGTGCGTCCATTATGTCTTATATTACAGTTACAATGGGTCATGTGTTTTTGTTTCTGTGTCATAAACTGCTCTGGTAAGGTTAACTGAGGCCAAATTGCTCTAATAAATGTAAAAAAAAAAATACTATACCGGTGGCTTTTTTTCCCCACCTGAACTGGATTTAAATGGAGAGAAAGATAACACCCCAAATATTTGGCAAGATTTGCCAAATTTGAGTTTTGGCAAATGAGTCAAGGGCAAATATGCAGTGAACAATATCTGATCTTTGTACAGCCTGTTCTTGACAATGTTTTTAACTTGAAATACTGAAATAACGAGACTGTCAAGTGTTTTAATGCCCAGGTCAAACTTAAGTACTTCATTCATTACAGAGTTCAGGTTGGTCGAAAAAAGGATGTTCTTTGGCTGATTTTATTAGGTGAGAATGAATTTAGTGTAATGTTTATTCAGCGGCAGCTGCCATTTCTTGTTGGGTCAAATCAATTATAGTAGTATGGTATAATACCGTACAGTATATAATATTATATTATAGTATGCAGTGTAGTATAGTACAGTATCATATAGGATTGAATAGTGGACCAACTGACTAAGGACAGATTTTTAATGTCTGTGTTAAAGGATCATACTGTTGGTTTCATGTTTCAGCCCATTAACTACAAACTGTGTACACTTATTACATTAATTGCTAGATAATCACTTTACCAAATGGGTGCTGGGAGCATGTTCCTTCCAAAAACCAAAAAAACATCTATCGATAATGGAATAAGTTCACAGGATCCTTTTTACAATGTCCATGTTTTTTTTGTTTTTTTTGCCTCCTGTGTTTTATTTTTCTGACAAAATAGCTCACAGATGTGATGTTTTTTGGCAGCAGAGTCTTGAATGTTGGATGTCCCTAAAGCTTCCATAAACACACAAAACGCTCTTCTGCAATTACATCACTACACGATAATAACACAACTTGGACAAAAAATAGGGATAATCTCGAGCAGACGACAGTAAACAGAAATGATGTTTCTGCTTCACTCGGCAACATGTGACCGGAAAGGTGTAACAGAGAGATGAGATGATGAAGGCTGTGACTTGATTTACAACGCATGATGTGTCCTCCTTCAGCCACGTGTGTCACTGATTTACTTTGTTGACCCCTGAGGTGGAATTCTCTTTGCTTTTCCAGAAAGGTCAGAGGTCAGAGTCGGCTGCAGAGAAGCACCCCACAGCTGCTTGATCAAACAAGGCCATGTTGATCACTCTGCTGCCCCAAAGATCCCTCCAATACCAGCTGATTGTGTTGCTTTTTGCCCCCTATATACAGGCCCCCTGACCATTTACTAAGAGGAGCTAGTGCAGCGACAAGGACGTGACGTGAACATAACTGAAAATGGAAATGGAATTTGCATGTTTATAATGTCGTGTCATCGGACAACAGAGTTGATCATGTGAATTTTATAAATACTGTGCATTGACCATACAGCACTATATATACATTTACATATTAGTGCCAGGTTGGATGTATTGGATAAGACATGAACATGCCATTAGCCCTCTTCTCGGGCTGAAGGTGTGAGAGAGTTATATGAGGTCACCATACAACACCCTAAAAAGTGCAACATAGCATACAGGAAAAATGAGGAAGATGTAACTTAAGCTCAGTCAGTATACACATACACACACACACACACACACACACACACACACACAGTCCTGAGAAGAGGTGTAATCAGGCAAAAAGCACCTGTGCAGTTGGGCTTGGGCTGTGCGGGGCTTTTGTGATATAGCATGAGAAAATCTTGCAGTTCACATTTGCATCTGTTGAGTCGTTTCACGATGTTCAACGTCTTGTTTTCTACTGTGACACTGATTAGAAGTGAGTCACAGAATCGAGTGAAATTAAATATGATACCTGTAAGTTTGGGCCTATCTGAGTCTCCTGCGTAATCAGACCTCCACGTGAGCCTGATACAATATCCTGACTGGAGTCTCTGTCCTTCTTGTAGCTTTTTAAAGAAGCAGAATGCCATTTGGTTTTTGTGGATTAAAACAGTGTTTCATGTTCATTTTATTTAATTACAAGTTCCTAAGGAAATTGGCAATCATTAGATAAGACCAGAGGGATGAAAAGACCACTGAGAACACTGAGCAGGAAAAGGAGGAATCTGTATCAGAGGAATAAGAATGAGCAAATGATAAACAGCATTGCTTTACTCCTACAGACGGTCAAGGGTGAGTCATCTGTCTGGAGAATATGTCACTTTGTGTTTTCCCGCTGACCTTTCGGCAGCACATTTTCTGATGCTAGCACTCGAGTGTCAAAACCTGCACCCTCTTCACCATCTTGTTTATGGTTTTTTTCCTTTATTTTGATGATGCATACTGATTTGTCTTGCATCTTTCACACTGCATCAGTGTCACTGCCTCCTGTGATCAATTCGGCTCTCTTAATTGAATTTAGTTTTGAATTGAATCATCATGGCTCAAGCCAGGCATGTGTGTGTGTGTGTGTGTGTGTACTGGAGTGAGACCCCTGTTGATTCCAGCAAAATGACTCGCTCTGTCTTCCTCAGAGTCCCGGGTTTCAGTCACCCACACTCATCCTGAGGCACGAGCTGTCCCCAACTGCCCTGCAGCAGTGGTGCCCAATCTGGAGTCCTGTGACCTTTGCAGGGTCCATGTTTGGATTCTAGAGACCCACTCACCACAGCTTAGGAAATCATTTAATTCCACTAATGTTTTGTTTTCCATGAGATAACAGTTCTTATTTAATTTGGCCTTTAAAACATTCTCAGCGGAAATGATGTCTTAAATCAAATAAAGAAGATTATTTCCCTCAGATGGGGGTCTCAAGCATGAACTCGTGTTATCAGGTGGTGGTTTGTGGGCTTGCGCATCTCTCTATGAGAGTCTTTGGAGTGACAAAGCAAAGGAACTGCTGACGTAGGGGTATTTAAACAGGATTATCCAGTTTGTGGATATCTGTAAAGGAGGATTAGCTAAGTCGCCTGACATCTTAATGATTCTCCAATTAACCTCGGATGCATTTCTGCGTAAAACGTTTGAAAACCCCAGTTCTTCAAACAGCTCTCCAGGTGACAGTTACTCCTAATTCACCAGCATCATTTAAATCACACGAAAGGCAATAAAACCAGTGAGAGAGCATCTGTTGTTAAAGTCCCCCTGCACTCAAAAATGTGTTTTGCTTATTGCCACTTCACTGTGACGTTTGACCTTCACTGTGCAGAATGATGTTTGTGCAGAGTCTGACACTAGAAGGCTGTTTGCACATTCATCATCGTACACGAGCAGGGTTTGTGACATCACAACTAGAAGCCAATCATGGTCTAATTTGCAACTTACACAAGCGTGATGTGGAAACTTGAAGCCTCCAGTGCACATACACTGAGAATGGACTTTACAGTAAAGCAAGAGACATCTGGGCCCATTCCTTTTTCAATGAGGGAGAAGGTATGGATGTCATTTTAAGAATTTTATTTATTTATTTTGCGGGGGAAAAACATCAGACACAAAGTATTATTCTAATCTAGTATTTTATGTCTTAAAATATGCCCGGAGTGGATCTTTAACTTCTGTTTGAAGGGTTGTGACTGAAGGTTCACTGAAAATGACCACTGACCCTTTAATGATGACCTTTGACCCATGAGTATTGACATCATGCCTTGTTAAGAAGTGAATTATAATAAAGAGATAGCAGGCTGGCATAGAGAAGTGATCATCTCAAGCTTGGCACAATAAACAGATCGTATTTCTTCCCCAATAAATCAATCAATAAATAAAACATAGACACAACAACATGCAATATGGATCTATCTTGGATAATACTAAAGCTTAACCTGTCCAAAAAACACCATCAATTACAGTACGAAGATGGCAAATAGATGTTGCCCCCATGTTAAACTTCCTTGTTAATCAAATATTAAACACAACGTCTTAAAATATGGATGGAAATAAAAAGATAGATTGTGGAGCTTGCAACTGGAATTGTTTAAGAGTTGGAGAGGTCAGACGCAGCTCAGTTCTTACCTTTGCAAAAAGCCGAGTTCTCTCAGTCACTGTGCCATTAGGCACGGAGGGGGATTAGGCTGTAACCTGGGGGAAAGTAAAAAGCCATCTTCCACTTTGAAGGCTACTTCCAATGAAATGCCATGCCGGAGAAAATGAAGATGACAGGAGACAGTTCAGCTCCCATGCAGGGTTTGGAAACAGCAGCACAGTACTTACTCACAACCAAGGTCCATAATGGAGACGATGCAATGTCATTATTACTGTTTGACCGGGTCAAATTGGGTTTGCGAGCTTTCAAAGTGTCTCTTTTGACGACTTTATTCAGCGCGGAGCACGTTTTACGCCATATGGAGAGAATGTGAGCTCAGGACAATGAGGGCGGTGAAACACGCTCCTAATTACGACTGAAGGAAAATCCATTAACACATTCAGCCTATTTAACGTCGTAAACGCTCAGGTTGTAATTCCCCATCGGAAAAATATTCCTTGATTTATTGAGAAAAGACTGCAAAAGCCGCTGATGTGAGGTCCCTCCTGGCTGTAATGCGTAAAACTCGCGATCCCGATATTTGCGTCCAAAAACTTGATTTCACGTCTCTCTCGTCTTTTTAGAAAATCTCGGCAGCAAGTTAAACACTGAGCAGTGTAAACCGGAGAATAAAAGCGAGTTTTTATTCCTCTGAGCCGGAGAAAGACGAGGCAGCTCCATCCAATTCCTCCAAAGCGCTTCTACGCTTGTGGGAATGTGAGAGGCTTTTACTGAGGTATATGTGAGTGTGTGTGTGTGTGAGACAGAGAGAGAGAGAGAGAGAGAGAGAGAGAGAGAGAGAGATGGGGGGTGAAGCACTTGGAAGATGTATGCATGTGTGTGTGTTTTGGAGTGCGTGCGCGTGTTTATGGAGGGAAACAAGGCACCGTGCCATGCTTTTCTTGCACGTGCAGGGCGCAGCCGAGAAGGGGATGGCTGGTTTTGAGGAAAGACAGAGAGAGAAGCCTTGGTGATGCTCAGCTCGAGGAGATGTTGAATGTGTCTCTGTGGGAGCAACAAGCAGCACGATTGTGAATACGGCAACGCTCAGGAAACACAACATTCCTGCAGCAACAAATGCAACGTGCAAAAGTGTGTTTAAGTGGCTGACAGCTGTAATATTGGCGTGCGTGACTCCTTGCGTGTTCATGTAAGATATGCAACAAATGCCCAGAGGTTAGGAGTTATCAACACACATAGAGCGCTGTGTTTTCCTTAAACTTTTCAGCTTTTTCTGTCTCCACACACACACACACACACACACACACACAGAGAGAGAGAGAGAGAGAGAAAGTGAGGGCAGCAAAAACGTTGCAGATGTTGGCATGCATGTCATTTCCTGTATTTACATGCTGGAAGGGATTCAATGAAAATACACCAGCTGGGGCGAGGTGAAGAGAATGTAAGACAGGCGCAGATATTTTGAACAATAAGCCTGAAGTGTGTGTATGTGTGTGTGTGTGTGTGTGTGTGTGTGTGAGAGAGAGAGAGAGAGAGACCATTATTTGTTCAGATGGCTGAGAAATAAAACACCCCTAGGGCAGAGTGGCACAGTTGACCATGTGCACACTGAATACGTGTGTGCACAAGCGTTAAGGTGTTTTGTTTTTCTTCGGGTGCCCTCATCGACCTCAAACCTGACCATGACATGCCTGACCTGAGCCCCAACTTTAACTCTCATTATAACACCCTCCCTGCACCACACACACTAAAAATAACCTTCCGGGGGTCCCTCAAGCATGACCACTTAGCTTTTTGTTTTTGCTCTTGTGGAGACATGTGGAGCCTGGAAGATCATAAAAAGCCTCATCTTGTTGACACACAATGCCTGCTCTAAAACTCATAAGACCCGCTGGTTGAGATTCACGTTGAAGTCCTGTCCCTGGTGCAGTGGCCAGCCAGTTGCTGTATTTACATTCCATAAGAGATCGAAATGAAAACATGGTGTGAGAACCAGAACAGGAGGGAGACTATAGCGAGAACCGAGACGTGGAGAGAGTGTGGGAGAAAATGGAGATGAAAAACAAAGCCTTACATTGTTGACTGTTACATTTCTTGTTTACAAGCCCACTTGGGATTATGGGATTTACAAAATGTGTTAACTTTTCTGTGTTATTGTAAGCAGCTGTGGACAGGAGTCTGCAGCTAAATAATTAAAGGGAAACTGTAATTGAGAGGGGAGGATTTTTGGAAAGAAAAGCGTTATACAGAGAGGAGGAGAGGAGGAAATGGGAGAGTTGGAGGGCAGGAGGAGGCAAGGGGTAAGAGGGAGGAATAGGGGAGGAAGTAGAGTACAGGAGGTGAAAAGAAGAGAGGCGAGAGCAGAGAATTTGAGTATCTTTATCATTTGAAATGGATCAAAGTACGATTGACAGGTAGGTAGGACTGGTGAAAGCCAACAGGAGACATGCATGGGTTGTTTCAGGCTCAGTGATTGGGGAATTGGCTGGAAGAGGGAGGGACATGCAGACAAATGGTTTAGGGTGGCAACAAGCGATTATTTTCATTATCGATTAAAATGTCAGAAAATGATTTTTTAAAAATGGCCAGAAACCCAAGGTGATGTCTTCAGTTCTTGTTTTGTCTGACCAACACTTCAAAACAAAAAAGAGATTCGGTTAACAATGATATAAAATCGAGAAAAGCAGCAAATTCTCGCATTTTGGAAGCTGGAACCAGTTATTTTCCATTTCTGCCTGAAAAATGACTCAAACGATTATCAAAATACGTATTTTTCTTTCTTTCTTTCCTCCCTTCTTTCTTTCTTTTTCCCACTTGTCATCCAAACCCTTTCCTCTCTTTCCTACTGCTGTTGTTGCCTGTTTGTTGTGTATCTTGAATGAATTACGATGTATCCAACTGTGTTTGTGTGACGTCAAAATCTGTACCACACGCATAGACGTGCACACTGAATGATAATTGCACTCTCTGCTCCTACATGCCATGTTGACATGTAGGTCAATGAGCCTCAGTGTTCTCAGTATGCCCCCTCCCCCCTCCCTCACCTCTCTGTGTGCGATGAGTTGATTTTCAAAGAATTTAAAAACTGATCAGGAGAACAGCAGAGAACACTCTGTTCATGTTTCTGCTTCTGTGGATACAACACAGATTGTTTAAACTCACTCATGTGGCGTAAACACTCCCTCTAGATACAGGAGCACTCTGTTGAATTGTCTCTTTATCAGTCCTTTTTTTCATACTCATGTTATATCAGGTCTTCATACTCGTATCTAAATGTCTTGCATCTTGATAGAAATAAAGCAGGCTACCAGAATTATATTAAGTGCCTTGAAATCCATCTGAAATGCTTTTCAGCTTCAAATGTTTCACTGTTCTTGTTATTTCACCACCACTAAGCTTTAGCTGTGCTGGGCCGAAAGAAGGATTTAGGGTCACCTTGGTGACAGTGTATTTTTTAAATGGTCAAATTTACTTCACCTGATGTTGAGGCCTTATGAACGCCATCAAAGCCAAATGTCACACACATGCAGTACCTGCAGTTAAGGGCAAACACCTACTGTTAAAGGAATAGTTCAACATTGTGGGAAATACGCTTATTTGCTTTCTCGCAGAGAAAGAAGAAGATTGATACCACTCTCACATCTGTAGGCTAAACATGAAGCTGGATCCAGGAAGCCAGTTAGCTTAGCTTAGCATAAAGACTGGAGTCAGGGGGAAACAGCTAGCCTACCAAAATCCACCTACCAGAACCTCTAAAGCTCTACACTTTACTTGGGGGTTATGTGCCTGACTATTTCCTGGCCAGGACCAGTAAGTTCCTGGAGTAAAATGGTGAACTGTCGTTTTACACTCCAGTTTTTGTTCTGATTGTCAAATTGATGTTTTTACATTTATACGGATCAAACAAACAATATATAACATGCAAATTTGGTGTCGCTAGGTGGATTTTGTTGCCTTTGGACGGAGCCAGGCTAACTGTTTCTCCCTGTTTCCAGTCTTTAAACTGAACTAAGCTAATCCGCTGCTCGCAGTATCTTCTCATTTAGCATGTAGACATCTGATCTAACTCTCAGCAAGAAAGCAAAGTCTAAATATTCCTTTAATCCCAGTTGAGCGTGTGCAAGCTTATTTGTGATTGTCTGTCTTCCTTACTGCAGTTACACAGAGCAATGATGCTAAAAAGTGAAAAACATTGCAGGATAATGAAAAGACTTTAACGCCATAACAAAAATTCATCATACATGCATCATCTAGAGATATAAAAAGAGAGATCTGTATGATTAGTGAGCTTACCAGTAATAAAAATGTACCACTACACACACACACACACACACACACACACACACACACACACACACACACACACACACAGGGGGATGAATAGTGGTGACGCCTACTGGGCTCTACATGCCCACCCCCTCTCCCACTCCCCTGCTCTTCATCACTATGGTTACAATGATGCAGGTTACTGTGGCAGCCAAGTAAACCCCACACTCACACAAAGGCGCACGTGCATGTGCTTTACCACACACACAAACATACGCAGGCTGTGACGCTGAAGAGTTGAATATAGAGTTTCTTTCGGCTATTTCTGGAGGGAGACGGGGGATGTTGAACCGTCGTCATCTCTGCATTCACCTCTGCCTCTTTTCTTTCTTATCTGTCTTTTCATGGCGCAGATGACGGATGAGCAGATGCCCCCTCCACCCCCCACCCCTGCTCTGTGTGCTCAGTCTAAATCTCAGAGTTAAATAAAACATGGAGCAAATGATTTATTGCAACTATTATCAGAAGTCTAAACATATGAATGATGCATCAGGAAGCATCTTATCTACTGCTGCCAGTCCTGTGCATGTGGGTCACATTATCTCTTGTTGTTGTGCTGGTTCTTCATTGGTGGATTAAGTTCTCTCTGTGCGTGTGAGGCTACGCTACCACCTAGTGTTCATGTTAAGAACTGCCATGCAAGATTGTAATCGTGTCTCCCTTTATGTTTTGTTGCAGATTTCTCAAAAGCTGGACTGAACTGACCAGGATCAATCACAAGCAAGCAAGATTCACCCAGTCACACCTTCAAAATATATGTAAAAGTTTATGTTTAGTTGCTGCATGTTGTATGCAAGGGCTGCAACAATTATTTTCATTAACGCTTCATTTGGTGATTATTTTTTTCATTTTCGCATTTAGCAGTCGAATTGTTTTGTCTATAAAATGTTGGAAAATAGTGAAAAATGCAGATCACAATAGTGGTGACATATTCAAATTGCTTAAAAACCCAAAGATATGTAGTTCACTATCAAATAAGACAAAAGAAAACCAGCAAATGTTTGGCATTGTTGCTTGAAAAGTGGCTCAAAACATTCAACCGATTATCCAAATAGTTGCCAATCGTTTCAGCTCTACTTCATACCCACGTATGCTTCTCCTCCTGCTTTATCCTTTTATTTTGGAACGTTTATTTGAAGGAGGACAAACAGTAAAGGGAGGATGGAAGGAAGAGGAGGAGCGCAGAATGTGAAGGGGGGAAGAAAGAAAACAAGATGAACACAACAGGGAGAACTGAAAGATGGAAAAGGAAGAAAGAGGACAGTAGAAAGATAGGAAGCAACAAAGTTAGGGAAGAGGGAAAAGGAACAACGAGTAGAAGGAAGGCAAGAAGGGACAAAAGCAGAGACAAAATGAAGAGAGACAGACCTGAAGGTAGGTAAAATAAAAGAAATAACACTACATGTGGCTCCACTGAGGCCAAATATAAATCTGTGTCTGTAGCGCCCAAAACCAGTGTCCTTCTTTTGGGCTATGTGTATGTGTGCACGCCTATACTAGAGTATGTTCACCTTTATCCCTTTTGGGATTTACTCAGACTTCTTAGTAGTAATCCCATTTCTTCTAGTCCAACCCTCCCTCCTCCTCCCACCCCAACATGCTAATACACACGTAGCCTCCATTCTCCCATTTAGACCAGCAGCCATTCATGTTGTTGGACTACTGCTGTCGTTGTTGTGGATTCACACTCATAAAGCGCCATGGACCCTTCTCCCTCAAGACTACACCCAGTGACACCTGGGTAAGGACGCTGTATGATGTGGGGAAGTGTGCTAGAATAGAGAATTCAGGACTATCTGGAATGTAGCAGAGTCTCTGAGGTGTTTATTAATGTCTAATAGAGCAAATTGGTACTTGATTGGTACTAATCAAGTGTACTTTC
The DNA here is from genome assembly GCA_002120245.1 of Maccullochella peelii. Taxonomy (NCBI): domain Eukaryota; kingdom Metazoa; phylum Chordata; class Actinopteri; order Centrarchiformes; family Percichthyidae; genus Maccullochella; species Maccullochella peelii. Next base: position 24,192 of record LKNJ01004091.1, read on the forward strand.
TGTTTTCATAAATTAGATTTTATTCCAGGCATAATAAAGACTATGTAATATTAATATATTACTTCATCTGCTACATGTAGTTTTATACAACAGACAATTTATTCCAATTTATTGAATGTCATTTGGATTATGCCATCCTCATTACAGTCTGTCATAATCAACATTTAAATGAGTAGTTTATGAGGTTTATATCCTGATGGCACAATTACACTGTTGTTGACCTTTTCAAGCATCCTTTTGAGTAATCAACCCAAACACACCAGGATTGAGGGTTGAATTTAAAGTCTCAAAGCTGGTTTCTAGAGCTTTTTTAAAATTTATTTTTAAAGTACAGTCTAGTCTGGAGGTGACAAACAAACCAGGAGTTAGCCAAGGTGTTTAGCTGTCTCTGAGGGTATTAGCAAAAGCTCAGCCATGTTCCTGCTTTACAGACACACCCACATCGGCATGGCTATCTCAACAGGGAGAGACTAGATTACACGTGGTTTAGGTGGGCCACAATAAAATGAAATGTGGGCCTCGATTAAATTAGTTTAAAAAATGCGTGATGTATTTTCAGTCTCAAGATACAGCCTCAATACTTTTAAGTGTTGTTTTTTTCCTTCCAATTCTCACTGCTGTTAATTTTCAATATGGAAGTAACCGGTAGAAATGAGGTGGAAGCAACAAAGAAGTACAGGAGGATATCCTCTAAATTAAATGTAGTCATTAGCGCTGAAACGATTAGCCGATTACTTGTCAAACATTTATAGGTTACTGTATAAAGTCTATGGTTGGTAAATGTATGTGCTCTAATCGAGGGGTGACGAGCTATTCTATGTATTTAGACAAACGTCTTTCCCACTGTGAAATTAAACACAAATTCGCTAAAAAGCCCAGATGTCCCAGTTTTCCACCAGCACTGAAACGCAGCATGCATTTACGAATCTGTGTAGCTGGAACAGCGTGAATATAGTCTCAAAATCCCAAAAGCGAAAGTAACCTGATCTGTGTGTAACAGTCGATCCGTGCAAACAAATTTAACAATCTGTAAATAAATACAAAAGACTGTCACAGATATTTTTAGACATTTGTATGTGCAGGAAGCTTTTAGAAAGCGAAAAGGATCAGATCTGAAATTGAAGTTAAAAATCTGTTAGTAAAATATACATATTTATTCAGGTTGTGATGTGTGCATTTGTAAAACTGTTTTTTGGTTTTCAAATCGCTTGGTATTTGTGTGTGGATTGGAACAGGCATTTGTGAGTACCCAAAATTACACACAAATCATTGTTCACATTTACAAATCTAGTTTTTCATTTGTAGATCATGTAATACACATTTATAAATATTGTTGTATTATTGTTGTATATTGTAACAGACAGTGTGTAGTGAAAAGTTGGTGTTCATCTTATCTGTGGTCTGCATCACACAGATGTATGACTTGTCACAGCAGGAAAAGCAGAAGTGTAATTAATAAGATTACAGGTGGCTCCATTCCAATAAGGTGTGCAAGTAAGCCAGCAAGCCAACATGCAGGGCCCTGGCACCCACACCTGACTGGAATGCAGCCCATTATTAATATAATAAGTTACACCTGTGTTTGACAAGCTGAAATGTCAGCTGTGAGAAAAGGTCTTTTATCTCCCCTCCGAGGGTGTCGTGTAACCCATTTCCTGTAAAGGCTGCAGTTAATCATCTATGAAAGGAGACTTTAGCAAGCAAGCAACGACTGCCTGCTGCTATCTGCTGTCATGAGCATTAGTATTCTGGGTCATGAAGGAGAGGAAGGGGGATTTTCTGTTCGCTTTGGGACACACACAAGGCATCAAATAATGATGACGTCTTCACAGTAAATACCACCACATGCAGAGTTTTCTAGTCAGATTAAAATCACTGACATAAAGGTTTATGTTGTCTCTTGGTATTTATAGTCTTGTTTTCTCTGTCTCTCTGTTATTACTTTGTTGATTTGAAACAAACATCCGCAGACAGTCGATGGAAGACGTTTCAAAAGGCAGAAGGTGTAGAATTTTATCCCCTCATTGATTAATGGCTGTCATACAAATAATTCATAATGTAATTTAATTTTTTTCAGCAGTCAAATGAAGGAAAAATGAAATAACTATGTAAACATTTTGTCAGGAAGATACAGTATATAGAGTAGTAGGATATAGATCAAGTATTATTCAATATCAGTAACTGAAATTACAAATAAGACACTGTCTGTTCCTTACTCTTTCCCTCAGAAAGAAAATCTTTTCACTGCAAGGAACCTGCTGCTTTCAAAAACACAGCAGGTTTTAATTAAAACCATCACACCCACAGGACATTATTAGTCTGCAGGTATAATGCAACTGTTTTATCTTCTCCTCAGGTCGTCCTGCAGAATCTGTTGATGTGCATGGTGTGCTTCTACTCTCTCTACTACATTGTGGTCAGTCTCTGCATCGGAGTGCTCAGGTACACACACAAGTACTGAGACCTACTGCAATAATAATAAAGAAGCCTTGAAGATGTTCTCCTAAAACAAAGTTAATTTCAAAAAGAATAAATTGCCGTTTATAGTTTCTGCACATCTTTATCATCTTCTGGTGTGTCTCTAGGGTTCATGAGATCAACAGTTTGTTGGCTCCATTTGACTACACAACACAACCGTCATGGCAGAACCCCAAATACCTGGGTGAGTAGCCTTGGTGGAGTGTAACCAAGTACATTTACTCAAGTACTGTACTTAATATTTATCTACAAATAAGAGTTTTTTCTTCACTAATGATTCATTTGACAGTTGCAGACTTAGGTTTTACATACAAGACATGCGATCACCTTATGAAATATGAAGCACTGTTATCGATTTAAACTAAATAGCTTCACCTCCACCAGCAACAACATGAAAAAGATTCTTACACATTAATCCATCAGTAATGGTAATCCAATTATATAATATGGATTATCATATAATTCTAATGAGGGTCATTCTGCTGCATCATGACTATTTTTATATTTGATAGTTTAAGTACAGTTTTCTAATAAAGTACATACTTTTACTTCAGTAAGGTTTTCCCACCACTGGCAAGAAGGATCTTCACATTGTCTCTGTCCTCAATAGGCCGTTGTCACAGAAGGCATTTACACATGTTGTAGTAGGAAAAGCACAGGTGTAAATAATAAAATTATGATGGCTGAATTCTATTTAGTTTCAGGGTCCTTGGGTTGTGCATGCTGGCTCACTGTCATGGCTTACAGAGACACCTGAATAGAACTGAGCTATCGTTAATGTTATTGGTAACACCTGTGTCTTTCTTACTATGACAAGTCAAAATGTAAAAAGATGGGTTTTATATTTGCATACTTAACAAGATCAGATGTCCTGGCCTATGGACAGAAATATCACAACTTTTATTGTGTGTGATCTCTGTTGCTTTCTGCTATACCGTACGATTAGATGTAATATGATATGACAATTGGATGTGTGAGTGTAAAGTATGTTAGAAAAGACAAAGAATACAAGCTAAGTGCAGCTTTCACGCGTTGTTTTCTCTCTTCCTCCCTTGCAGTTGGTGTAATTTCCACAGAAGTGACCTATGTTTTGGGAGGGCTGGTATTCGCCTGGATTGTGGAGGAGTGGGTTTGGGATTACGCCATAACTGTCACACTGCTGCATGTCGCGATGACTGTAGCAGGTAAACACACACACACACACACACACACACAAAGTGGATCAATGGAGCGGAACAGCTGATAGGATTGGAGGCTTGGTTATGTAACTGGATATAGTGGCTGTAGTTCAAAGATCTATAGACACACACAGGCACTATCTATTTGTGTGTCATTCTGATTCAGTTTGGCCATTAGACCAAACTGAATTAAAAGAAAACAAACACTCTAATGAATACTCAAAAAATTAGGACCTAAAGAAAGCCCAGACATCCTAAACTTGCATCCTTTTTCTCTACACCATTCACTTGTAAATAAAGTGAATATGTTCAGTGTGTTTTATGTACAGGTAGTTTTTACATTTTACACACACGTTTCCATGTTTCTGCAGTGATGTCAGACTTCCCTTCAGCTGAGCACTGGTGGATAGCTCTGGGTAAGATGTCTACTACTGTCTTCTTGTACCCCTCCATGTGTATCCTTATCTGTCTCCAGTCCCATTTGCAGAACATGAAAACTCCACTCTCTGTGTCTCTCCGTCTCCTCCTTTATCAGGCCAAGTTATTACTTTTACATGTTCCCTGACTTGATATCACTCACTTCTTACATCCCTCCAGATTCAGGCTTTTCAAGGACAGCTGCTCGCCTCCAAACCTTCCTGTGATTGATCTCTTTTTCTTATTTATTTAACCCCTCTCTCTTCAGGTTCAGGCCTAGTGATGATGATTTTTGGAGGACAGCTCCTGGCCTATAAACTCTTCAGAAGCAACTTTGTCTATCCAGCTGAACTACAGAACTTCTAACAAACACAACAAGGAAAACTTTTAACTGGCTTACTGGTTAATCTTGGATTCGGATACATCCCAGTGGGTTCACTTTTCAAAGATTGTACTACTAAGTTCATGTTAACATACGGTATGTCTAATAAATATATAAAGAGCAACCAGAAGAAACACTTTCTCTACTATATAACTTTGTTGATTAGCTAACAGTCAGAGCCCTCCTTGTACAAATGGCCCTACTTTGTCTATTTAACAACAGTGTTTTTTAAAAACATATTCTGTACAGTTTAAATATTGTTTTGTATTGTTTCTTTAAAAACTTCATACTATAAGCTAAAGGTAATAGAAGAGATGACTTCTGTAGCATTATGTAAAAGACTGGATGTACAGCTGCTAAATATGACCAAGTTAAAAGAAATCTACTGACTGATGACTGATTTTTGCAGTGGTGAGTTAAGTCTGCAATATTTCTGCTGTAATGTTAGTGTTTTATTTATATGTGTCACATAGCAGAGTGTATAGTGTTAGTAGTCTGGTAAAGAAAATTATTACCTGTTCATACTGCAAGAAAAATCAAATCACATCTGTGTATGTGGTGACCAAATTGTGCTTGCAGAAGGAAACCTATATCCCTTGGAGCTTCATGATGATATGAGATCGGTGCCACAAACACATAATGATTTTAATGCTGGTTGTATATATTAGTTCAAACTGGATTTACATTAAATACTTTCAGCAAAACTATTTTGTTTTGTGTGTTTGTGTTTGGGTAGCATGCATGTATGTGTGTGCCAGTGTGTTGACTCCCTGACTGAAACTAGAGGAGCCTGGTCAAAGTGGCACATATAATAGTGGTTCAAAAGGGGAAAACAGGGTGGTGCCTGCAGCTGGCAAGCCTCCTCCTATCGGCCTGGGTGCGGCCCAAGACTGTGACACCATTTGAGCCCTCACATAAAAACATAAAAATGATAATAAAATTAAAAAATAAACAGAAAGTCAGGGCTGACCTTCCTTTAAGGCCGTCGTCTGAGTATTATCAGTATTATACCGTAAGGTAACAATAGAGATGGTAGTGCGGTGATCATGGTAATAATGACAGCTGATATTTTTACTGTGGCTGCTTAATTCTTCTTCTTCTTTTGTTATGTAGTACAGATCAGCTCTCATATTTTCATTGTCACACACTCCTCACACCTCCATGCATATCAACACACTTAACACAGCATGCCTTATGCACACAGACACATTTAACTGTTTTCTGTTGATATCACCATGTTTTTTTCTTTCCTCCCTCTTATTTATTTATTTTTCTATTTCTCATGTCTCATGTTTTTCTTATTCTTTGATATCTTACTTTTTATGTCACACTTTTGTCACATTTAAATAAAATAAAATAAAGAGAAAAAGATACATATCTCCCAAAGTCATATATGAAAGAGAATTTGGGGCCAGATCAGTTGTTGTGTAGCCTTCAGGTAGTGCATGTTTTGAAGCATCGTATATATTATTATAAATGGTTGATTTGTGTATTGTGTTTATGATGATGATGGTAGTTGTAGCAGCAGCAGCAGCAGCAGCAGCAGCAGACTAGACTAGACTGGACTAGAGTGGACTGGACTGGACTGGACCGCTGGGCTGCCCCACAGCTGTGTCCCAATTGAGTCTCATTTGTTATGAAGGTCACCTGACTCTCAAGCCCGAGCGCCAAAACGAAGCTAGAAACTACTTTCACTATTAATTAAGCGGCCTACGCTAAAATAAACCCGCCATACCCACCAACTAAATGTCAGGAAACGGGTTAATATCCAGTATCCGGAGGTTAATAAACGCCGAGGATCGGCTGAGGACTCCGGTAAGTTAACATGTTGAAGGGGCTCAGCGTGGCTAGCTAACTAGCTAACTGTCTAAGTGGCTATCTGCTAGCTGGGTGATGTTTATGTCAGTGTTAAAATGATGGACACACTTTGACTGAGCGACACAGACGTTCAAAAATTCACATTACTGCAGCCCGGCTAGTTGGGTTGAGGTCATTATTACTCATAAGTTAAATCAACATCAACGTCTTTTTTAAATTTTATTTAATGAGCCTTGTTGTTAGTGTTCACTTTATTTAAGTAAATCCCGTTTAAGTTGAGTAAGTAAAGTTGAATGTGGTCAGTATTCATTGTCAACAGATATTTATTTTAAAACTCAGTGAATTCAGTGCAACATCATTATCTCTTCAAACTTGAATATTAAAGTCACCACAAGTTGAGGTCACTGACTTACTGTAAAACCAATACATGGTTATATGAAGGTCTTGCAAGGCTGCTTAGGTGTAGCCTACATATTATACATGTGTACCAAATAAATATTGGAAAGTAAAATTCTGTTCTTAACTTAATAATCCATCTAGCACACAGGCATCAATCTTGTGACACAAACAAGAGCAAAATCAACATTAAGAGCTGACAAAAGAATGAAAAGCTCCAATTTTCCCTGTGTACTGCTGTTGTTTGTTAGATTGCATTATAGCAGTTTTCTCATCAGCGCTTTAGTAACTACTCTTTCAAAGCCTCTTAGTGGAATGAAAATCAGCTTTTTTGTGAATGTGAAACTAACCCTTTCTCTGGACCTAAGGTTGTGTATGCTTTGGTGATAACACCAGACATAACTAATGTACTGGTTAATGGTTGCAAGTGATTTTACACACAGATTGAACTGATTGTGAAAATATTGTGGACTTATTTCAAGGCTTTTCTTGCCATTCGTAGAGTCCGTTTGAACAGCTCAGCCAGCAGATGAATGATGTCTTGGGAGATGGAGGGATCCTAAAAGAGGTGGTCCAACCTGGAGAGGGCCCACCTGTACCCCAAAACGCTTCAGTATTGAGTATTTACAAGTGCAGTTTTGTTCTAAAACCTCCTGAATTATTATTTGCTGAATGATTTTGTTCTGCCATAACCTATCCTCATCCTCATTCTCGTTCCTCCACAGTCAAATACTCTGGTTTCCTGGAATATTCCGACCAGCCTTTCGAAACTACCACAAACCTCAAGTACCCCCGGATGATGAAGTTAGGGAGAGGTCAGTAACTCTTTGTGCAGGTTCAACAGTAATTTGCCTGTGGACCTACTATATTATCATTCAAACAGACGTGACGCTGGCCGGACTGGAGCTGGGTCTGTTGACCATGCAGAAAGGAGAGTTCTCTCGTTTCCTCTTCCAGCCCCAGTATGCGTACGGGGACATGGGATGTCCTCCGTTCATTCCCGCTGCTGCCGTGGTTCTGTACGAGGTTCAGATCCTCGACTTCCTCGACTCAGGACAAGCCGATGACTTTATCGCGCTGAGTCTGGTAGGGAGGCATCAGGTGCCCTGTTGTTGTCACAGTCTGAGAGAGTCCTGAGAAGTACTTGACATCAAATACATGCTAATTTCATGCTACTAACAGGAGATTGATTTATTTTTTCATCCACTTATGCATGCATTTGCATTCGTGCAATTATGGAGAACTGCGGGATCTTGCTATTTTTGCTTCCATAAGCCACAGCCAAATAGGCTATATATGATTATGCACCTTATCCTTTTCTGCACATGCTTTATAGCTTATAACCTGTTGTTCTTTTTATAATAACATTTTTAATAGCCAAAATAAGGCAGAAAGAGGTAGAAAAATTGCCTTGGATTTCTGTTTGCATTCTTGGCTATTTCGCAGTGCTTTTTACCCCCTCTGCCTTCAGGAGGAGCAGAACACAGTTCCTTTGTCCACGCTTCTTGAGGTTGTCAACACACTACGTAGCTTTGGCAACCGCTGCTTCAACCAGAGCCGTTATGACGATGCCAAAGATCGCTATAAACAGGTAAATCTTAAAGTGTTAAAGATAGAGAAACCATGCCCTTTATTTTTCATTCAGTGGGTTCTATGTTTGGCCAACAGGCAGTGAAGCTGCTGGGGAACAGGGAAACACAGAGCGATGCAGAGAAGGAGAGGATCAAGACAGCACTGCTCCCTCTCTATCTGAACCTTTCTCTCACCGAGCTCCGCCTGGACAGCCCACGCAAAGCCCTAAAATATGGCAACAAAGCCTTGGAGATAGACTCCGCCAACACAAAGGCTCTTTTCCGCTGTGGACAGGTCAGACGGGGACTTTCGTTTGTTTTTTTCCAAACCATCAGATAAAAATCCTTGGAGGTTTTATTTATTTATTTATTTATTCATTCTTTTTGGTGCATGATATTAAATGTTTTGTTTCTTTACGAGAAGTTGCCCAAGGAGTCACAGGCAGGATCAGACGCAACAGATGTTCAATCCTTGGAGAGTTTTATTAAGTTTGTTACGTTGAATGAAGAACATTTTTATCAGATTTGTTACATTACTCATTACACTACAACATTACCTGAGATTATATTTTTTGACCATTGTAGCTTGAATTGACTGGACACCAGGTAATTTTAAGGTACATTTTGGTTTAGCATTTAGCAATATATTTTAAAAAGGTACTGCTGCACACTTAAATGTGTTTTTTGAGCTGTAAACTAAATGATATGACTGCACTATGATGAAACGCATCAATGCTGCTGTTAATATTGACATTTCTTAATGTCATTTCATGTGTGGAAAATGGCTGATTTGAATCTACTGTTTCAAATCAGCCCTGAACCTGCGAGGCCAATGCTGACATAGAGTGAACCAGTTGGGACCTGTCTACGTCATGAAGTTTATATAAAAAAAGACTAATCAGTGTTAGTCAGTCTCCCCCGTGTCCCCTGACCCACACACTACGTAGCCACGAGGCCACGCCTCCTACAGTTGTTCCCTCACTCGTTGCGTTTTTCAGATTTGCTCGGAGAGACTGTTCCAGCTGACTTTGAGGGTGGAGTTACACTTTAACATGAGACACTGTGTGAGCCACAAATGCCACTAGGGATCCATGGACAGCTTTTCCTTCACCTCCAGGGTCCCTACATTGCTAATATGCTTGCACTCTAGAAAACAATTAGTCCATTATTCAGACTGATGTCCTGTCCTCTCTGTCCTGTCAGGCGTATCTGGAGCTGCATGAGTACGAAAGCGCCCAGGGTTGCCTCATAACTGCTCAAGCAAAGAAGCCTTTTGACAGTGACATCAACAACCTGCTGAGGAAAGTGGCAACGTAAGATGAACTTTTGTTGACACGTTCAAGACGTTTAGAATGAATAGGACAGTATGGTCCAGTTGTGTTAGTTTCAAGGTAACAGAATGAATGCGCTTATTTTCATTTATATGTTTGGCTTTAAAATATGTGTGTTCACGTATCCTTGTTGAGTGGCTTATTTGGTGTTTTAGTTTAAAATGGCAGAGCTACCCTAGACCATAAATCACTCTGAAGATGTTCATCCATGTTTCAGATGCTATAAAGACAGCTTGGACAAACAGAAAGACATGTACTCCAAAATGTTCAGAGACTTGAGTGGCAAGTGAAGATGTCAAGATGAGTATAAAGGTAAGAAATCCTGATCACTAATCCCGCCGTGGGTTTAATATCTGCTAATTTCTCTATATTCCTCCAGTCTCCTTAATCGTTTAATGTCCTGATAAACATTCTTATGTCCTATGCTTGAGCTTTACAGAAAGACTGATCTCATTGATAAAAAGTTTGTGTGTTGCAGGTGATGGAGCAAAGAGCACATTTTCTCTCCAGTACTGCAAATTGTGAAAGTTAAACCTTTTGCTGTTTTTGCGCATGTTATGAAAGGAATAATGCTGTGCTGATGTATGTCCTTAGCGAGTTCTTTAAAACCCTTCAGATGTTTGTTAATAATGAAGCTAGTTGTGTTTCTGTTTGAAGATATGCGTTGCAGAATTTGCTTTCCCCTCAAGTGACTAAAAGTGAAGGCTGGAAGAAAGCTGCATTTTCTATAAAGTTGCTACCTCTCCTCCTGAGACACTTTGCTGGAGTGTTAAATATTTGCATGGGGTCTCATCACTCTTGAGGTGATAATAATAAAAATTAAAAAATCAATTTCACTACAAAGATCTCTGGTCTTTGGTGTAGATACATTGTAAACAAAGTTTTCATGATCTTGACAGTTCAGCTTACAGTCAGCTGTGCTGTGCTGAGCTTTTTATTCTTTAAATTAATATTGACAAACTGATTGTCAGCATAAGTTAAACTGGTGACAAAGGAATGCATGTTTTTAAGGAGTAGAGCTGCAATGATTAGTCAATCAAAAGAAAATTAATTTCTGTTTTGATAATCGAATCATCGTTTCAGTCATTTTTTTCAGGCAAAAATGTCAGGCATTTGATGGTTCCAGCTTCTTAAATAATAACATTTATTCTGTGAGGATTTGCTGCTTTTCTTTGTCACTTATGACAGTGAATGAAGGAGTCTTTGGCTTTTGGACTGTTGGATGGACAAAAGAAGCAATTTGAAGACGTCACTTTGGGCTCTGGGAAATTGTGATTTTTCACAATTTTTTGACATTTTATAGACTAAATTAATCAATTAATTGTGAAAATAATCGCCAGATGAATCGCTAATGAAAGTAATCATTAGTTGCAGCCCTATTAAGGAGTGAATGTGTAAATTTAAAATCACTGTTTTTGACAGAAAATATTAGAAGGCATGGTCACTAAGTTAGCATTGTTTTGTTTTTTTTGTTTTTTTTCCCCAGTTTGTGCACCTTAACATGCTGACTTAAAAGTTAGGTTTTGTGACATGGACTTCATTAATGCGCCTTGGGGGTGTGGATCCTGGTGGTTCCTGTTCTCTTAAGTCTTTATTGTCCTGCGTGGGAGATTTATCTTGCAGCACGGCAAAAACAGACAACCGAGAGCTAAGGGTGATGCAGTTCTTGTTACAGAGAGTCTGTGTCAAAGGGTTCAGTGCTTGGAGATCATTTGCATTTTGATTCAAGGGCTAGTAGTTGTTATGTGTACCAAGAAACACCAGGGGGTGTACTTGAACAATCCCTCCCTCCAGAGCAGTAACCTGCTCATTTATAAAATGTGATTTGAGAAAGCACAAAGAAATTAAAGTCAAGCTTTGGCAGAAAAACTCTAAATACAACCAAAATGTGACATATTTGACCATTAAAATAAATTAGAATATGAGAAGTTAAATGTCTAATATGAATAAAGTGCTTGAAGATATTCTTATATTTGCCAGGGCCCACGCTTCATTTTTTCCAGAGCTGCTGTAAGTAGCCTCATCACATGCACATACACAGATCAGCCATAACATTATGACCACCTGCCTAATATTGTGTAGGTCCCCCTTTTGCCGCCAAAACAGCCCTGACCCTCCGAGGCATGGGCTCCACTAGACCTCTGAAGGTGTGCTGTGGTATCTGACACCAAGACATTAGCAGGCGTCAGCATGGGCACCCTGACCGGTCTGCGGCTACGCAGCCTCATGCTCAACAAACTGCGATGCACTGTGTGTTCTGAC
>LKNJ01004092.1:0-35802 GCA_002120245.1 Maccullochella peelii
GAGAACTTGCACAATTGGTGGCTGACTAAATACTTTTTTGCCCCACTGTAGCTCTGTCTTGAAGCAAGGGATAAAAAAAACTGAACAACAACAATGGAATTTGCAGTACTGAACTTTGTTGTCTGGTCAAACACATGCCTTGAGACTCTTTCGTTACCATCCTGGAAAAAGAAAATATTGCTGGCCAATCTTTGTGCTATCACTCCATTTGGATTGATCTAGTGACTTTGGCTGTGATCACAGTGAATGCCAAAATGTTGAAATAGTTCAACATTTTGAGAAATAAGTTAATTCACTTTCTTTCCGAGAGTAAGATGAGAAGACCAATACCACTCTCATGTCTGCATAAAGTATGGAGCTAGAGCCATGAGGTGGTTAACCTAGCATAACATAAAGACTGGAAGCAGGGGTAAACAGCCAGCCTGGCCAAGGTTAAAAATCTTGCCAATCTCGGAACCCATCGGCTATTGTCTCATGACGATTTAGCCTCTGGGTGTTGTTCAGTGGTGTGGAAAGAACAGTCCTCCTTCTGTTTCTCCTATTCCATTTTCACGGAGGAAATGAAGAAGATTTTTGACCATCCTGTCAGCGGTGAGGATGCCGCTAAAAGGCTGTTATCTCTCCACCAAGGCTCACGCAGTGTCGCCGAAATGAGTTTTGTACCCTCGCAGCTGAGAGTGGCTGGAATGAGGAGGCTCTCAAGAGTGCTTTTCATAAAACCCTGTCTGAATCCATCAAGGATGAGTTGGTGTCCAGGGACGAGCCCAGTGGGCTTGATGCACTTATCTCTCTGGCCATCCAGGTTGACAATTGCCTCTGTAAGCGTTGAAGGGAGAGGGGAGGGAGGTAAGAGCTCTTTTTCCACTACTACACCTGATTTTTTGATGATTGGACGCTTTGTTTTTGTCTATCTGGATGACATTTTTTCCAAGGACCTGGACACTCACCAGCAACATGAGCGACAAGTTCTCAAACGGCTGTGCCCAATTACCTTGGGTAGAATATGCCCTCACCAATGCCTCGTCAGGTATGTCACCTTTTGAGTGTGTCTTAGGTTACCAACCCCTTCGTTCCCTGCCCAGGAGGTCGAGGTTGCGGTTCCCTCTGTCAGTGACCATCTGTGGCACTGATGGCGGACTTGGAGGAAGGCCCGAGCTGCCCTTCTTCGTGCTTCCACTAGGGCCCAGTCCCAACCCAATCGTTGCCACATCCCAGCTCCAGTCAAGATATCCTCTTCCGTGCGCCGGTCATTGTTTACAGTCCGATTAGCAATTTGAATGCAGATAAATTTTAAAAAAGCTAATAAGAAGCTAATCCCCAGGGTTTCAAGATTGATAAAAAGCTAAATCGTCATCAGACGATAGCTGATTTTTCCAAGTTTGGTGTAGTTCTTTAATGTCATAATGATTTTACAGTTTTACAAATGTCTCTTTTTTTACTGGCGCTCTATGGGGAAAATGCTTTTTGGTCATTAGTTGCAGTACTGTAATTCTCCAGTTCTTCAGCTGTCTTAATACATCCATGGATCAACCAATGCTTTCTGTGATTTGTGATCAAAGATTGGGGAGTGGTCAGAAGCATAAGATGTGTGAAGTTTCCAGCCTATAGAGAGCTTTGGGCTCCTCATCACTGTGAGTCAGTCTTGGATAACCCTTTGTGGGCCTAGGCAATGTGGCAGATTGCTTGTTATGTTTGGGCTTAGGCAGCAGAGACCTGTGAACCTGTGAAGAACTCTTAACAAACATACGCGCGCGCGCACACACACACACACACACACACACACGCTCTCTATTTCCTCTCTCAAGCAAGCTCACCTCCTTCTTCTTCTTGCTCTCCTCTCACACACTCCCTCACACACACACAGACTGCACATTTTCCTAATTTCAGCAGTAGTACACTGTTTGATGCCATATAGCTTTAATGCTAGCTATGTAGTTATGTAGACTCTCAAAGTCTATGTGAGAGAGAGAGAGAGGATGATGATGATGAACCATTAATCATCCAACAAAAAGTGTTCAGGTCCTTGTGCCTTCCTGCTTACTGCTCCGGCTCATAAAACTTTTTTCCACAATAGTTGTGCAACACTTGGTATAACTGACCCTACGAAGCAGTGGAGGTGGCAGAAGTCTAAAGGCTACAGAAGTGGGTTTGGTGCTGTGAGCTTGTCGGTGCCATTCCCTTAAAGGCATAATGAGTAGGATTTGCTGGTTGCGGTTTGTAAACACAACATTCAAAGTTGGCCCCTCCTTCCCAGCTAAACGAAACCAGAAGCTTCCGCTTAGATGCATGATTACGATTTGGTACCTGGTCGCTACGTTTTTCCCGCCCTCACACCTTGTGCGCTGTTGGCTGAGGGCTACACACTGCACTACTCCACTGCCCAAAGGTTGACACCCAGAAACATCCCAAACACAACAAAATAAGAAAATAGTGGTCATAAGTGATGATTGTGGAATTATTTTTGTCTATACATTGTTTTTAGGAAAATCCCCATGCTTATCATGTTGATAAATGTTGATGTTGATAAATCAGTGTTGAGAAATTAATATATCATATATATTTTGTCGAAGGTATGCTATTGTGTCATGGTATTGCAGTTGTGAGCCAGTACTGCTCTAAAATTTCTGCATTGTTGGTGAAGGCTCCAACATCTAAATCTGTTGTTGAGCCCAGAGGACAAACAACAAACAGTGAAGTTGTGAAAAAATAAAGCCAGTTTGGCAGATTCTTTAATAAGGTTGCTGTTTGGCAGCCAAATTTTTCAACAAGGACATTTAAAAATTACCCCTTTTGCTTGGAACTTGACAATATTGTAACTGTGAGACAAACTAAAGCATACTATAATATCCACTGTCTGCGTTATTATTTTCATGCAGTACTGAGTGAATACAAAGCAATTTAAAGTAGGAAATAAATCTCTTGGTGGCGTTGCAGTAATGCAAAGTATATGCAATATCACAGTTGTCCTGAGGGAGTGAACCAAGCAGATGCATAATAGAAGCATATATTAAAGTACATTTGTATTGTGAACGTTTGCACATTGCAAAGTCCGTTTTTAAAACAATAGTGTAATATTTTAGTATCATTAATTAAACAGCGTTGTCCTACAATTACTTGCAGATTGTTACTTGTATTTGTCTTTGGGCCTTAAAAAGCTTAACTGGCCCTGCACACGTTGCAGTTAATAGGCTTAAAAAAATTTAAGGTCCTGTACTTTTTGAGCCACTGACTTTCCGCTAATCCCACAGGTGTCTAAACGCTATTCAGTTGCTTGCTACTGCACTTTAGCTTAGCAATTAGCCACGGCTTCTCCCTCTCCTGCTCTCTCTTGCTCAGTGTGTCAAATGTTGAGTTATTCCTCTGCCTCCTGTAGTTTGTTCATCGTGTTGGAGGCGAGGCTTAGGGATTTAGAATTGCGGCTCTGCACCATGGAAAGTCAGTCAGCTGTAGTTAGCCAGCCCCCAACCGGTGCGAGCCGACCAAAGGCTTCTGCTAGCCATCTCCCGGGAGTTGTCGGGAGATGGCTAGCAGAAGCCTTTCTGCTAGCCATCCAGAATGCTGCGGCATGTTTACTGACAAGAACCAGGACAAGAGATCATATTTCTCCCATATTAGCTTCTCTACACTGGCTTCCTGTAAAATACAGAATATAATTTAAAATCCTTCTCCTCACCTACAAAGCCCTTAATGGTCAGGCACCATCATATAGAGCTCATAGTACCCTATTACCCCACTAGAGCACTGCACTCCCAGAATGCAGGGTTCCTTGTGGTTCCATGAATCTCTAAAAGTAGAATGGGAGCCAGAGCCTTCAGCTATCAAGTAGGCTTAAGAAACTCCTCTTTGATAAAACGTATAGCAGGGCTGGCTCAGGTAAGTCCTGAACCATCTTTAAGTTATGCTGCTATAGGCCTTACCTGCCACGAGACTTCCCATGATGCACTGAGCTCCTCTCTCCTCCTCTCCCTCTCCATCTGTACGCACTCTTATCCCATTAATGCTTATTACTAACTCAACATTCTCTCTCTCCCGGAGTTGTGTGCTTTCTCTCCTCTCTCTCTCTCTCCTTCTGTTGCTTTCTGCAGGTATTTCTGCCTCCAAAACTGTAGAGTCTCGATCTATGATTGCAAGCCACTTACTGCCCCTATGTTCCTGCTCAACACCTGCTGCTACAATTGTTATTATTATTACTAATGTTATCATTATTATTACTATTGTTATAATTATTGTTACCCATGCCCTGAGATAACTTCTGTTATGATTTGGCGCTATATAAATAAAATTGAATTCAATTGCAATTTAAATTAATTTCTAAAAAGGACAGTGTTTAGGACGACAAATGTGAAAACTTCATGAAACAGATGTAGAATGAATCCCTTTGGGAATAAATCAGCAACAATATGACATAATATCAAGCAGGACCGTAGTATTAACAAGCCTGTATTGTAATTGTAATAATATTTTTACAATTTGATTTTTCACAGTCAACAAAACTGTAATGTTCTTATGTGACAAATTTCACAGCTGTTGAAACTGTTGTTTTTGTAAATCCTTTTAAAGCTTCCATCCATACTGCTACACATTTACACATTTTCTATTTGTGATGATTTTGTCACATGAATATTAAGCTCCCACTCACTTTGTATTTTTACTTTCTATGTTCTCCTACTGTTTCTACTTTATACGCTGCTGAAACATGCATTCTTCTGTTTTTGGGGTTGGCAAGACCAAGCTGAAGAGGTGAAGAACATAAAGGAGAAAGAATATTATGGCATCAGATTTACCTGACTTTTGACAGTTTGGGGGCGGAAACCAAGGGAGGCACTGGCCCTCTTATGATTGGTCACTTTCACCGTGATCACGCACACAACCTCCTTTGATTGACAACTTCAGTTCTGTACTGAACAACAGGCAGTTTGACCAGAAGCTTGATATTTCAAACAAGTGAGTCCTGACAAAAAGTTGCCTGTACAACTCTCTCTGTTGAATTTGTGCACGAGGAGTTATATTGTGTGAGTGGCAGTTAATATCGGCGCGTGTGAAATGATATAATTTGCTTGTGAGCATGTTCTATCACACTCGTGACATTTTACATAAATCTGACGCCTTAGAATATATACATGCTTTAAAAGACAGAGAGCATAGGAAAAGAGATGATCAAAATCACATTTATCAAAGTACCAAAATAATTAAAATCAAGAATACTGACGTACAACAAAAAATGACAAAGATAAAGTAGTTAGACGAAGAATTATTAAAAAACAGAAAGAATGCAAAGATTGGAGAGGGATAAATCAATGAAAATTAGAGGAAAGAGAAAAGTACAAAGAAGAAAAAATGAGAGAAAAGAAAATAGTGGAGAAAGACAAAGAAAATGAGATGTCGAACCTGGAGGAGGAAACTGTCACGACTCAGCGTCCTGGTGGCAGTTGCTATGGCAACCGTGGGACAGACGCAGGAGAAGGGGGGTGATGATGTCACAAGAGTAACAGTTCAGTTCAGTTTTATTTATATAGCGCCATATCATAACAAAGTTATCTCAGGTTACTTTTTCATGTAGAGCAGGTCTAGACAGTACTCTTTATATTTACCCAACAATTCCCAGCATGAACAAGCACTAGGCGACAGTGGCAAGGAAAAACTCCCTTTTAACAGGCAGAACCAGGCTCTGGGTGGGCGGTCATCTGCCTCGACCAGTTGGGTTGAGAGAGAAGGAGAAGGAGAGAGCGAGAGAGAGAGAGCAGGAAGAAAGAGAACATACATACATAGAGATGTAAAGCAATAGTAGTAGTAATGGTATTGATGTTAATATTAATAAAAAATAATACTAATAGCAATATAATTATAGTAATACTAAAAATAAGACCAATATCAGTAATATCAGCAGCGGCCGTTGAGCAGGAACATGGGGGCAATAGGTGGCCTGCAACCATAGATCCAGACTCTACAGCTCCGGAGGCAGAAATACCTGCAGAAAGCAACAGAAGGAGACAGAGAGAGGAGAGAAAGCACACAACTACGGGAAAGGGAAGCAGTTGAGTCAGTAACAAGCATTAATGATATAAGAGTACAGATGTGTACAGATGGAGAGGGAGAGGAGAAGAGAGGAGCTCAGTGCGTCATGGAAAGTCTCCTGGCAGGTACGGCCTATAGCAGCATAGCTAAGGGATGGCTCAGGGCTCACCTGAGTCAGCCCTACTATAAGCTTTATCAAAGAGGAAAGTCGTAAGCCTACTCTTAAATGTGAGGAGGGTGTCTGTCTATCGTACACAAACTGGGAGCTGGTTCCACAGGAGAGGAGCTTGATAGCTTAAGCTGTTGGAAAGCACCTTCAACGGAAAACACAAACAGACTCACAAAAATACAGAGAACATGCGCACCCTAGTCACCTGGAAGTGTGTGTGGTCTGTGTGTGCGAGAAGAAGCCATTCGTCAAAAAGTTTTAGACATTGAGAACTGAATCTCCTCAGCAACACAGTGCTGCTGGGATGTGTGTGTGTGTGTGTGTTGGGGGGGCAGATTGAGAGGTGTGTACTGCATGTTATTGGCTCTCTGCAGCTCAGATGAGGCTGTCATGAGGTTTAGTCACATCTTTCATTAGACACACACACACACTCACACTGACTCCAGGGAGCAGGGGAGTAATAGTCTGTTAATTAGCCTGTTGTTCCCCAGTGTGTAGGCGTGGGTAAGCAGAGTACACTCTCTCGAGTTCCAGCTGAAAAGAACCCAAATAAACACGTTTCCTCCCATAAATGTTACAGACACTTGGTGGTTTAATCAGCTACAAGATGCATCACCTTGCCAACTTGCATCAAAATTGGAGGGTGGAACACTAGTTCCTTTTGAAGAAGTGATTGTAAAATGTTGTATTTATAACATTCAACCATGAACAAATGTAGTAGGGAACAAACAGGTTAAGAAAAGTGGAAGAGCATCATGGTCTTCTCAGTCCATGATGTTTTATTCAAGGAAGACAGGACGACAGCTTTGATTAAAATTTTGAATTAAACATGTAATTTGAAAAGGGGTCGCTCGTAGTGAGGAACCCAACTCTGCAGCGCTACAGAGCCTTTTTGCATCTCTTATCTAATTGTTTTGATTTTATGGCATATTTATTTTTTGATACATGCACAGTGATCTCATCAACTTTGATTGCTGCAGCAGAAGGAAGCTGTTTTAGAACTAATACACCCACTGTACACTACCTTTGCACCAAGCTGCAAAAAGACAAAACTAGCAGCTGGGGAACATAGTGGAGCATTTAGCAGCTAAAGACAATAAAATGTGTCGTAGGAGTTGGAGACTAAAGCTTGAACTTCATCAGGTAAAAGGAAAACAAGTCCAAATGAATACTAATGTTGCTTTGTGTCAGTTGGATGTGTAAATGAGCAATTTGCTAACAAAGTAGCCATAAAAACATTTACAAGGCACTAATAAATGAGGTGATGTGTAAATGGAGTGTAAGTGCTCTTTAGATTATTGAAATTAACAGGTACAGCATGGTGGTATTACATCAGACCCGATGGGGGTGTAAGATCTGTAAATGCTTATGTGACGTTCTTGAGGGCTGTCATCTAGTTCTCTGAATTAACGTTAATTAGCGACAGCTGATATGATCTGCCGCCGCCAACATTTGTCATTTTAACGGGCTAAAGTGACAATTTAGTGAATCTGTGTATTTTGCCAACCTCTGTCAGAACTCGGTGTCACTCACTGGGCCGACCACATAATGTTTCACACTCACACACTCATTTTCACTTGCATATGCAGCATATGCAGAGCTTGTATAATCTGAACTCATCATTTTCACATTACTCATCCTGCAGAGTCTTACTCGTGTAATTGGCATGGGTTTAATTATAATGATTATATGATTGACCCTTTGTAGCAATGGTCAGGAGTGGTCAGGAGTGGAGAATCCCTAATCTGAGTCTCTGGTGGAGACTCAGATTAGGGATTCAGTCTGAACTACACTGATCAACCCACAGACTCAACATATTTGATATTTTTCTGTTGAACTGCTTTAATCCAAGAGTGGAAATCACCAATAGCCAGCATTTACACTGAAGTTATATGAATGAAACAAATGAATTATAATCACATGGGAATACTCATCTGGGTGCTATAGTCCTTCAGTGAATGTAATTTAACTACGCTTAACTTTTTATTTGATGAAACACCTTATCTTATTGTTCTGAGTACAGACTCAACACATGTAAGGTTTTTCCAGTGACATTCAAGTTCTTGTTTTGTGAAGTTGTGTCTGCAGCTGTATCAGCACTCTTCACTGGGCTTCCCTCAGGATGTGAAGAGCTGAATACACAGAATTCATTTAGGTGCCATATTGATATATTTAATAATCAAGCACTTTAAAATCCATCTAAAAAATGTAAGGTCTTGCTGAGTTTTTCCCAAATCCACACCCTTGAAAAGATTTTAAGGATCTGTGGGAAGTAATAAAATGCTAGTTTAGGAAATGAGTTTAATCTAGTAACATAAATCAAAACCTTAAAAGAAAAGAAAAACAGAACAGTGAATAACATTTTTAATTTTCTGATCCACTTATGTCAAAAGTCTTACAAAACAAAAAACACAGTACCTTTTTACAACACATTTATATTTTTAACATGGCTGTGGTCAGTGGTACGGCTGTCATTCAAGCCAAACTATGGCCAAAATATCGTATTCACTTGTAGGTAGGAAATAAGCACAGGGGGTTGTGAAGGCACAAAAATGATAATAAGATAAGCACCAATTGGCTCTAAATGTTCTTAACAAGGTACAACATCCACACTATATAACTCATGGTGAGGTTCAAGGTTCATTCTCAACCTTGAACAGCAGTGGAGAAAACAATCTCAGCAATCTCAGGTCCATTTACTTGATGTTCTGGAGCTTTTGATCACGTCACCTGATCTTTATCAGCAGGTGGACTGTGGACTTTTGATGAGAAGTCTCTACAATTTCATGTAGTAGCCACAGAACAGCTACTATGCTACTTTTGTTTACTCAACTGTATAATTCTATAATAAATCATTAACCTTTGTAGAATTTCTTATCTTGGGTTTAAGGGAATCATTGGTAAATGTGAACCAGAGCTGCTGTCCTGTGTGTCTTCTCATTGCTCTAAAACTACTTTGATTTTGTTAATACAACAAAAACAACCATGTCTGAGGTCAGGTCAGCGATTTAGTCATGGTTAATCTGCTAAAAATGAAAACTGAGCCCCTGGTCACTTCACACCCTTAAATTTGATTGGTGTTTATAGATAGAGTGGATCATAATTCTTTGGATCACAACTCAAATCATTTAGCATCAATATTATCATCTGCTTAGTATGTCTTTCTACTCAATTACACAATAGTAGCAAGTATTATACGTACTGTACACTGTTTTGAGTTTTTTCATGAACACCCTGTAGACACATTCACACCAGACAGCTGCCCAATACAACCACAGTCTGATCCCATGTTACTATGGAAGCAATTACTTTTACATATGTTTACTTCAGTATTTGAAACTTTGGCCACATTTAATATGAACATTGTAACATTATATATATATGACAGAAAATAAGGAAAAGTATAATAGATCCCCTATAAGACTGTGCACTTACACACTGCATGCTATATTGGATGGTGATGCTTCAGGTGATAAACTTAGTGAGTGGTATTTTATGTCTTCATTGGCACAGGTTTTTGGCTTAGTTAACAGTGTACATCACCTATCTTCTTTGTGTTGCATCTTCAGCAGCCTATAGACTGTTTTGGGTCTCATCCACTTTGTGGCCAAATGGGGCTTTAAGTAGTGAAAGTATTGCTACACCACAGACACCTTGTTACCACGCTTATCCACAACGGCTTTTTACATTAAAGATTGTTAAACGTTTCCACAGAGGGAGTGCTCATCTCTCTGTAGGCAGTGCTTATATTATAATACTATATTATTTTGCCCAGCCCTACTTTGTTATAGATATAGAGATATACAACAAGATATTAAGAAGTTAGCCAGCTACATCATTAGAATGGTTCTTACGCGGCGATGCATCAATCTAACATGTAACACTCTGAAAGGGGCCATCGTGCATATTGAGTACTCACAAGTACATTTTGCCGATAATACTTAATACTGATACATTTATTTTTACCTGGGTTAATAAGGTATAGGACTTTTAATTTTAACTGATTATTTTTGTAATGTAGTTTTGTTACTATAACTCAAGTAAAGGATCTGAATTCTTCTTCCAGCCCTTGGCAAAGCAGTGCACAAAAATACAAAATACTGTGACTCAAAATGACATCTCTCTTCCTCTCTCTCTCTGTTTGTCTCTATTGGTCAATCCAGGTTATGTAAACAGTGAAATGCAGCTTTCCTTCCTCACAGGAGGAGGCGTGGCTGGATACCGGAACTGTGGTAGTGTGGCAAAGGTGAGCGTGTTAATAGTTGCCAGGCAGTTCTCTGTTTCATATTGCTTATGTCACTTCATCCTCCTATCTCCTCTCCCACCTCACTATTTCTCACTCCACTGCCCCTCCCCCAGGGTCAGTAGCAATGTGGGTCAGTGTGTGTAGCCATGTGAGACTGGGCTCTCACCTTCCACGCTATTCATGTGTGCATGTGTAGTGGTCTGTGAAGTATAATTCCAGACCACCAGTGGGGTTTAAAAGGATCCTTTGCTTCACACGATTGTTTTGAAACAGCCTCCTCCCCTTGTTGTCACAAATTCTTGTCTTTCCTGATTTTTTTTCTCTAATTGACTTATTCATTTCAACTGTTTTCTATCCTTAGCTTACCCTTTCTTTCCCATCTTTTATCAATATTTTTCCTCCTTCTTTTCTTTTTTCCAAGAAATCATCACTCCTCTTTTCTATGCCTCCCTCTCATCTTTCATGTATTTCTCCCTTCCTTGCGGTTTTTCTCTGCCACCTAACTGTCATCTCAATTCTCTTTTCCTCTTTTCCATAATATTTTTATCTCCTCCTACTTTTTCTCACCTTGGTCAACTCCAGTTTTAGTTTTTCTTGGATGCATACTCTGTAACTCCTCTTGCCATCCTCAGCATTTTCCTCTTTTTTATCCTCCTCTCCCTGTTCATTTCATTTTCTTGATTTCCTCCCCCTCTTTTTTCTCCAGTTGTAGTTTTCCTCCATCTCCTCCCTCTCTGTCCATCGTGATTGCCTCATTCTCCTAGGCACAATCATAGAAAGGCCTAAATAATGATTGCATGGTTTGTAATCACATGTTACCATTTTAGTTTCTCAGATCTATAATTGCAAAGTAACTGTTAAATGTTAATCCATTTGATTTTGTTGAGTATAAATTCACTATACTCAGGAAAACTGAACCAAAACAGAGTAACTAAAGTCATTTTGATAATTTTTGCAAAATGTAAAGGTGTGGACAGCATAACAGGAACATTTTTACAATATATAAGGCATTTACAGTCCATCAGAGACTTGATATGGTGGGTCAAAATCTTCTTCTCTTTCAGTAATTTTCTATTTTATTCCTCCTCATTTCCTTAGTTTTATCTTTATCATACTCTCATATTTAAAATAGTCTCAATTTCATTTTATTGAATGCCAGTTATTGTTAAAAAAAAAAAAGATTCCAGTGCAGTAAACACTCAGGACAACAGGATTATAATTTTACATCCCTGCACTCCTCCTCTTTCTCTTTTCCCTCCCATCTGTCCATCTTTTCCTAGTTGAACCCCATTACCCCTGTTACCTAAGGCAGCCTCTCTGGAGTGGGTGTGGCCTGCTGACATCACACTGGCTCCTGTGTCAGTTGGCTGGGGGAGGGGAGAAAGAGAGGGAGGAGGAGGAAGACAGGAAAAGCAGCACGAGTGGGGGGTTTCCTACACACGGCAGGCCAAGGCAGCTTTTAAGTGACGTATAGTTTTGTAATTGTCCCAATGGCCTTCTGTCCTCTTGTTCCTCGCTGGAGCACCGGTAAAGCTGCGAGACGAGGCTAGTGCTAGATGTTGAGAGCCTCACACACTCTTTCACACACACACTTTGACATGCTCGGTTTAGGCGAGATACAGAGGAGGTGTGTTAGCAGTAAGGAGGACGAACACACAGAATCTGGAGTAAGTTTCTAAGACTGAAAGTTTAGAGGAGGCATGGATCGCTCACCAGAATAGGAGACAAAAAACTTTCAACCACATGACATGGGTGAGTAGCTGAAATCTTTTTTGACTGACTGGTTCAGTGTGTAACTGCTTTTCTGGCTACTTGACAGGTTTCTGTTTCTTTTCATCTCTCTGTTAGGCCCGATATCTCTTCTGCTGTATGTCTTCTTATCAGTGTATGTATGCCGGCACAAGGGGGGTTTCTATCATACTGACCTAGATGTGGTGCAGTGCCAAGTCTTTGCAGAGCAGAGCTCAGAGGTTTCATAAGGCATGTTATGAAATAGATGCAGGAGTTGTCCTTGTTCCCAAAAAGTTGCCCTTTCACAAGGATTTTAATGTCAAATTATTCAGATAAACTTAATTTTTGTGGGTAAATTGTGGTCTTTTCAACCAGAAACTGGCATAAAACTTAAGCTGATGTTTCTAGAAGAAGCCTGGATTTAGTTTGATCTATTTTCTTTCATTCAGAATCAGCTTTTGCAAAGGAAAGTAGCTTCCAGTCTTGGAGTAATGAACCATTTAATCCCGGGTGTAAGTTTTAAGTGTAAGTGTAAGTGTTCCCTCAGGTCTGTGAAAAACTGTAGCCATCTGGATTAATTAATTGTAGAAATCAGACAAATCTGCTTCTGGACACATTGTACTCTATTTAAATGGACGTATAATTGCCATTGTACTGTTGTACTTCTGCAGCATTTATGTTAACAACCACACATAAAGTACAACATAGTTTTTTTTGTGAGACTTTTACAAACAAGGATTGTAGAAAAATGTCTTTATGATGTAGATTTACACATTTTGTGAGTGTAGTCTGGTGCTAAAGTAAGTAGTCCTGATGCAACAGTGGATATGCTATGGGAGGTTTTTGAAAATCAGGTTTAAATTATTGTACTGTTGATATTGTAGTTTCCTGAGTTGTACATATTGGTAATATATGTACAGAGGCTGCTCTAGCCAAAGTGGGGGTTGATCTTAGTGGAGGAAAAACTGTTTTAAGTCGAAAGATTTGAGTCCTTCACTTTTTCAAGCTATTGTTTGACACACTAGATCCAAGATACATCATTTGCTCAACATCAAAGCCTTGTACTTATGTGCAAACTTAAGGATTACCATGTAATTTGTTTTAGAAAGAAGGATTCTGTATGGATTGTGGATCATGTAACTGCTGAGACTTGAGGTTTTTGGAGTCAGTGTGTGTTTCAGGGACCTTGACACAGATTTATGCAGCCACATTCCTTCATTCACACACACACACACACACACACACACACACACACACACACATATGCAAGCTGTCTGTCTGGGTCAACAGGGCTCTGGCTCTGTCATATACAAGTATTGAGTAGTGAGAAATATTTAGACATAGTATCAAACAATCTCAAATTCTTTTCATTTATGTACACATGAATATATAGAATAGAAATGTGCATGTTTTACAATGTGTGTGTGTTTCTTTACAAAGCAGCTATAAGTGTTTCCTACAGAATATGTGTGTTTGTAACATCCATGGATTTGTGTTCTTGTGTGAAATCTAACCTGGTGTTACTGAGGATCAGTCACATATTAGTACTTTCAAATGTGGTTGTGCGTGTACTTTTCTGTGCATACATTTCTGTGTCCTCTGTTTTGTTTCAAGAAGTTTTCAGTTTAAGTGATCCTCAGACCATCCAATGACAAACATTGTTGAGGTGTTTGAAGATCTTTCCAGAATCACTTTTTTTTACTGACCAGTGAACATGTAAACAGGCAGCATGAATGTGTGGGCGCCTGCTTCCGTACATGCTCTGTATTCCTGAGTCTGTTATGGAGGAGTGGAGCTTTTTTTGGAAGGGGGTTGGTGGGGGGGGGATCAGTCGTACGAGTCCCCCCTCAGCGGGGCCCTATCTCCAGCATGTATGTTATGTAAGTTTTTCAGCTGCCAGCCCTCCTGCCTACCTCTGCCTCACATTCACATTGCTGTTGACTAGAGAAGAGCACACAGAACTGTCGGCCAATAGTCAGTCAGTTACTAAGGCAGTAGATTAAAGACCAGCCGAGTGTAAAACAAGGCTAAGAGAAGGACAAATACACCTCTTGTTTACTTCTTTTTAAAGTGTTTTCCCCCGAAAGAGCAAGGAGGCGGTTTTGAGAGTTTGACAGGGAGTTCAAGAGCAAGAGATAAGAGAGGAGAGGAAGAAGAAAAGCAGAGAAGAGCAGCTCTTTTTTCTTGGTAACCATGCTGCTCCTGGACGAATCAGAGTCATTCACAGGTAGGTGACATCATCACCCTGACCCTTGAGGCAGGGTTGGCGAAGGGACAGCCTGACCTCAAAGAAAGGGGTAGAAGGTTTGAGAGAAATAAAGCAATGGGGGAAAATGTGAAAGTAGCAAAGAGAGAAAATAGAAGGAAGTTCACAAAGGTTTGAGATTGGCCGATGCTTTCATAACAGGAAAAAACACTGCAGAAAGCTGCGGAGATAATGAACACTGCTCCTCGGCTGCAGAGGTGCCTCCCAGCGGCATCCTGTTTGGGGGGGAAAAAAAGCAGCATAAATGAATGCCAGAAAGGAGATGAATGGGGGTGGGGGGGTGGGACTTTAGCATACATGAGCAGAAAACCATCTCAGAAGTGTCTAGAATGTGCAGCAGTAGTTGATTGACACTTGTTAAGTTACTTAACATTGTTGTGTAACACTGGATCCATACCTACATGCGTGGTCTATCTATCACCCTTTCTCTTTGTTTTCTTTCTCTGCACTTCTGTCTCTTCATATTTTCTCTCCTTTCAGTCACACTCATCCATTCCCGCTCCCTCTGTTCGATTCATCCCATTTTCTCCCTTTTCGGTCAGTCCTCCCTCCATCTTTCAGCCTCTCTCCCACGCATGCCCGGCTGCCTCTCTCCCGTGTTGTTCTCTCAGGCCTGCCCTCACATTGGCTGTTTCTACGGTTACCTAAACCAATGCCGGTGCATGATTGGTGGATCCGGGTAGGATTGGGCCATGCTGTAAGTGTGAACATGTGGAGGCAGGAAAACATATGGTTCATCAGACTGGCGGGTTAGGGGGTAAGCGCTTGAGGCGGCAGGCTGGGACAGAGCACTGCTGCAGTCTGTAGTTTGTCTGGATGAATGATGTAGGGTTTTTTTATATATGTATATGTGCTTAATTTCTTTATGTATTCACTCAGCAAAGGCAAGACAGTCAGGAACTGCAAGAGTTCAAATAGGTGTTATTTTGCCAACATAAAGAGAGATTAACCTTTTCCTTGAGAAAGTTATCGGTACCAGTAATAAGACTGAAGCTTTTATTATTTTCCCACATTTTCCTTTTACTAGAATATTTTAATGGTAAAGTCATGTGACTGACTTTGCCAGTAAAGAACATTAAAGTTTGGCCCTAAAAAATTCCTTGGTTACCTTGTCTGTATATTTAGTATCATTTTCCTGTTGCATCGTCCGAAATGTCCTACATTTCTCACCCTATATACTGTAGATGTGAACACTCTCAAATGAAAGCTATAAGTCAACACTTAATCAATGTTTAATTTCAAATCCAGTGTAATTTCAAGCAAAAATGTGTCTGAAAAGGTCATCAGGTCATTATTCCGGAACTCTGAACTGATCAGTCAAGGATTTTGAGTTTTTATCCTGTAAAAACATATCATTTGTTTTTGTTTTGCTCAGGTTGCACTGTGTTCAACTGCCTCATCTGCCTTTCACTGTGTTGGCATTTATTTAGAAAAGCATTCACAGGGATCCTTTAGAAATAGCTAATGTCTACATGCTTGTAATTTGTGGGATTGCTCTGGGTGTTTGGCTCGCTGTGAAAAGAGACACTAAATGCCTTGTCATCGCTGCGAACACGGCATGTCGAATAGTGATAAAGGAGGAGGGAACCCACTATTCTCCCTCAAATCCATTGTGTGTGTGTGTGTGTGTGTGTGTGTGTTTGCACATCTTCCTGTGAGTAGAATCTGTCCATCACTTCCAAACTGTTTATTGTGAAAAGAAAAAAAAGTGAGACAGTTTAACAGCAGCAACACCTCTGTGGAACAAGTAAACAGGAAGGAGCTTGTTGTACTGATTGTTTTTGTTGTTTTTTTCCTGTGCTGCACTGCACGCTCTATTCGATTGTAATTGGCTTTGGCACGCTGGGCAGGAACAACCTGTCCAGTTCAGACCAGTGTTGGGATTCGGGCCAAATGCCGGGAGCATGTATAGTCTGGCTGCTTTCATAACGCCACAGCGCAAAGGATGTAGGCTTTGTCAGGCCAGCCACATGGCTCTCATTCCCTAATGTCACCGTAATTAATCATCAGGGTTGTTTTAATCTCTCTACTTCCTCCTGACAGATCATATAGCCGCTTTTTTTGTTATCCTTCAATGTAAATTTCCTCTTAAGATATCTCTGTTGGGCGATTTTTTCATCTCGCCGCTGCACACTGTTCCCCCCTCCACACTCTCCTTTTTCTTCTCTTTCTTTTTGTCTATCACTCCTCATGGTTTTCAGTCTTATAGATTATAGATTTATTCCCCATAAGTGCAGATTTCATCCATAACTCTGTTGTTTTTTTATGCCTTTGCTACGCTGATCTCTCTTGTTCCAGCACATGAATGAACTCCTGCTGTTTCTGTCTTACCTTATTCAACTCTCTCTCCCTCATTAAATGGCTGCATGCTGTATATGTCGTCCCCAGCCAGAACCAGTCACATTATTTCACATTGCAACCAAATACTATCTGATTACAACCAGCACCGTTTGGAAAGTCTGTATAGCCTTTATTTGTGTAAAATAAAAAATACATTGATTCAGTTCTTCTTCTGTGATCAACTGAATGGTTTATTATTTGAACTTAAAGCTTAAACATGTAAGTCCCCACATGCTGTTGTTGACAAAATGTCACTGAAATGAAATTATGTTAAAAAACATCGAAGATGGCAGAATGTTCAGTCATGTGTATTAACAGCTGAATGACGTGATGTCCACGATCAACCACGTACCTACGGATTGAGGCAGAAAATGGTGTTATGGGTAAGCATAGGTTGCAGAGGCTTGCAGAGGAGCCGACGTGCGCACCTCCCAAATCTCGATAATGTGTTGTGCGGACCTGAGAGTCAAGCTAGCTGAAAAATAAATTCCTTTTGCTCAAAAGGTAGTGAACCTAGGACCACCAGAATGCACAAAGCCGTATGTCTCAAGCACTCCCCTGTGCATATGTGGCCCAAAGCTTTGGTGTAACGTTACACATGCTTGTACCCCTTCCTCTGTAGATTCAGCAACTTTATCCAAAAGAAACTGCCCTCAAGAAGAAACAACAGCCCTAGAGTTGTCAAAAGTCCACCAGATGATGAGCGGGGAGCTCTGGGTGCAGGCAACATGGAGGGAAGTTAAACATTGTCCATTTGCATATACTACCCACATAATAATGATTCAAAGCTGGTTGAAAATCGGCAATGTTTCCACTCCAACACTCAAAATCGATACTAGTATAAAAGAAACAGCCATGCTATTGTTTCCAAATTACCCCCGTGCGCGTTCATTTACGTGCAGTCCGGAGAAGTGTGTTTCAGCCTTAAGGCTAAGTGTGATTTACAAAAACTTTATACAAACACATTATTTAAATGTACACAAGGCTTGTGAGCTTATTACTACAACAATGGTTGTTTATCTGAGCAACTAGCCTCAGATTTTATTAGCTCCTACATTACCTGTATACCTACAGTATATAAGCACCAAGTCTAGCCGCAGTACAACACCTGATCATCACTTAAGTGAAAGAAGTAATGCATTTCAGCTTTACATTACACTTATTTGAGGTCAGAATACAGTTAGGGCAATGACTCTGAAGCGAACCGTGAATGTGATGATGCACCAACAAGTACACAGTAAAATGCCCGTATATAGTATGATGTATTATGACAGACATGTTGTGGAGGTGTAATGTTTTGGTGGGTTTGGTTTTGTGTAGGTGAGATTTCTCAGAGGTTGACCAGTACAGTGATAATTGGTGGCAGCATCCAGACATACTGTATATGTGTGTGTGTGTCCTTGCTCTCTCTCCTCCGCTTCCTCCGCCCTCCTCTTCCTCCTCCTCAGCAGCAGTGACACACTGGCCTACGAGCATTCTACCTCGCCTCACCCCTCTGCTGCGCTCTCTCTATCGTCATTTTCTCTCTGCCTTCTATCTCTTTTTCGCTCTTCATCCTTTGTCGTATTTGTCTGTTAGCCTCATCGTTGCTCTGACACACACAATTACACATGCAGCCAGTTTCATAACTCACCTGCCTTGCTCTAATAAAGCAGCCTTAATAACTCATTCAGGGCAGTCTGTTATATAAGAGAGGAAGGTGTGTGCAAGTATGAGTGTCGGCTTCTGTGTGTGTGTGTGTTGTGTAGTGTTTCTTATAGTGGTCTAGCTATCTGTCTATCATCTTTCTCAAGGCAGATTATGTAAATCTTGGCTTGTCTGGAGAAGGAAACCTGTTTTTCCACAAATATTTGTTCTGTGGTTTTGGCTTTTTTTTCCTCAATTCACCCCTGCAGACACTATTATTAGTTGAAACAAAAAGGTGTGGAAGTGTAATTAGCAGTCTGTAGATAAAACAGCAATTTCTGAAAGTGGTTTTAGCCAAAAGTTTGTCATTTGTTTACCTCTGCCAAGGCTACGATTTTAGTCTTGTCGACAAGGAATGTCTGTTTTTGATTATGTACACAACTAAAGCTTTTAAAACGACAGTGTTATGTCAGCTAAAGAGAAATTATGGGCTACCTGTTTATCACCTACAACCTGACAAAACATAGGACGATTCAGGGAGTATTTAGAATTACCTCCGCTAAGGAGACTTATTTATTCAGTCCTGTTTGTTTGTCTGGAAATCTCAAAAACCTTAAAACAGATTTTAATGAAATTTGGAGGAAAGTAGGGCCACATATTGATGTGATTCCAGGATTTTTTTGTTCTTTGAAGATTTTTTTATTTTCTCATGAACTGCTTTACCTTACCTCTGGCCATTATTGATGCTGCTGTTTATTCCAAGTAGTACTGAAATGATTACTCAATCAATGGTTAACTTGATTGTCAGGAAATTAGTTGATAACAATTTTAGTAACTGATCATTCAAATGTCATTTTTAAAGCAAAAA
The DNA here is from genome assembly GCA_002120245.1 of Maccullochella peelii. Taxonomy (NCBI): domain Eukaryota; kingdom Metazoa; phylum Chordata; class Actinopteri; order Centrarchiformes; family Percichthyidae; genus Maccullochella; species Maccullochella peelii. Next base: position 19,262 of record LKNJ01004092.1, read on the forward strand.
TGTCAAACGTTTGCTGGTTCCAGCTTCTCAAATGTGAGAATTTGCTGCTTTTCTCTGTTTTATGCCGTTGTATACCGACTCTCTTTGGGTTTGGACTGGTTATCAGACAAAACAAGCCTTTTGAAAACATCAGCTTGTATTCTGGGAAGTTATGATGGGCACTTTGTTACTCTTCTTTTTTTTTCAACGATTCATTAACTAGAAAAATAACTGAAAATGAAATGATTGAGTTGCACACCTAATTCCAATCAAACTAGACAGATCAAACACATCATCTCATGTACCACATTGGGTTTTCTTTAAAGGGAAGACCCACAGAGTGTTTAGAACAACAAACATTCATGAAATCTATGAATTATTGTGTTACATCGGTCAGCAATGACTGAAAAAAGAATTTCTATTGCTAAATGCATAATTCTTGACCATATATCACCCGTATCAGATTTAACACATGGCACTGTTAGGTTAATTATCTGGCAGGCTTCAGAGTTTACTTAATCATCAGGAGCGACATTGACAGCACACAAACACTCACGCATACACATGCTTGCATGACTTGTGTCATCTTTGTATTGTATCCACATAGCTGAATGCACTTATTGTAAGTTGCTTTGGATAAAAGCATCAGCAAAATAAATGTAATCTAAGTAATGTTAAATGTCACTGCGTTCGTCTGGGTCTACCAGTTTTTGCGAGTGTGTTCTGCGTGTCTGTGACATGGTACATCTTTGTGTGTGTGTGTGTGTGTGTGTGTGCGTACAGGACGTGAGGTTCTTGTGAACATGCTGGTTGTGTAACAGTCAGAGGCAGCGGTTACATAAGCGTCCCCCCTCGTCCAACCAGCCTCAGAATCGGTGGCCTGTTTGTCTGTTAGAGAGCAACTTTCTGTCTAAGTGAGACTGTGTGTGTGTGTGTGTGTGTAAGTAAGTAAATGGGACTTTTAATAAAGCAGATCCTGTTATTGTGTGCATCAGTCTCTTGAGGCACCTCAAGGGGGAAGTAAAATAGAGAATAAGAGAAGTTTTATGTGTTGCTTCGTGACCTCGACTCTTAACACAACCTACAGACCTCATTAACACCTTCACATTCATCCGTGACCTGTCTCCATTTTTGTCATGTTGCCATTTTGACCCAATTCTGACAACACAAACACCTCATTGTAGCGGATGTAGCTGGTTATTGTCTGGCGTCCTGTTATCTGACATCTGTGTTTTGTGTTTTTCCATCACATCTCACTTTGCAGGGAAATTTTACCACCTTGTCTTTATGCCCAACAAAGTGTATGTACATGTGTTTTATCTTGTCATTAGTTAGTTAGTGTCATCAGTGCCCCCCGGGGGGGGGATTCTTTTTCACACTTTACACACATCATCACACAACAGTGACAGACAGAAATATATGAAGTACAACACAAATAGCACACAACAATGACAGGCAGAACAACATAATAACAAGACTTGTAGTTCCTTCAAAGAGTCACCCTGTGCATATGATGTCCTGTGCTATTGTATTTGCAATGCATGTGATGGCCTTACAATTGAGCTCTGAGATGTTGGGTGTAGGGAGCGAGTTTGACCCAGTTTGTGACAGAGAGCATGCTGAAGAAACAGGTGGAGCAGTAGAGCAGAAGGGGTTGAACAATTCGTTGGTAGAGCAGTAGGAGGAGATGGGGAACGACAAAGAGTACTTTGAGTTTACGGGTGGCTTATAGTCTTTGATGACTCCTTCTTTGAATGTCCTTTTTATGCTGGTCGAAGCCGAGATTATTGTCCAGTGTGAGTCCAAGATATTTGAAGCTGTCAGCCCTCTCAGCTGCTTTGTTATTAATGAGGATGGGGTATGGGGATGATGATGGAGATGATGCTAGAGTGACAGGGTACCTATTAGAATGGTTATCTGTGAGAAGAGCAAGAATGGCAGCGTCGTCGGAGTATTTGAGGTAAGTGGTGGTGGGAGAGGGGCTGGTGTAGTCATTGGTGTAAAGTGTGTAGAGAAATGGGCTCAGCACACAACCCTGTGGTGCTCAGGTGTTGGTGGTGAGTGCAGGTGTTGTTGTTGTTGATGTTGTTGTTCCTATCAGATTTCTGAAGAACCTATAAATAGATACCCACGTAATCAGGTGAATGTTGGCCACAAGCCAAGGTTAAATCACATATGATGGAGGTGATCAACCATTACAATAAAGTATTTTATTTATCTATGAAAGTCTAGACTTGATTCTAGATCTTATGGGTATGTTTGCAGGGAATTAATTAATCAAATCAGTTTGACTTAAAATGAAAGGGAATGATGTGTCTGGGTGTTAGAGCAAGTTGGAGAATTGATTATTTTTAGCTGGGACTGCCTTGTTCTAAAAAACTAAAATAAATAATGCAAAACTCTCTCATTGGAAATGGAATTTATTGAGATTTTTCTCCTCATTCTGTCATTTGAGATGGAACCTCTTTTGTTTTCAAATTGAGGAAATCTCTGCAACAGAAATGTTATTCCCTCAATTCTTCTACAATTATTTGTTTTCAGTTCAGTTTTTCTCAAATGTTGAAGTATGATGCACCTTCATCTATAGAAGTTCCACGTTATATGTATTTTATATAAGTCCACTATATAGTGAAGGTATAGTACCACTCATTGCCTCCTATTTGGTTTTCGTCCTGTTTGTTTGTCTCTAATATAATTAGCTGGATATCTTAAAGTCGTATCAGTATTCAATGAAATTTGGAGATAAATAAAGCCATGGACCAAGAAACAAGGGATTCTTTTTTTTGGTGCAGATTGATGAATTTTTTATCACTATGTGCCGTGTTTTGTTTTTCCATTAACTGTTTACCTGATCCCATGATAGTCTATCACTACATGTATTTCGATGCACATTAAAGATGCATATTAAATATTTCTACACATTTTCTATTATTAAGCGAACGGCACTCACAATAAACAGAATATCTCAGTCCATCATTCCGTTATTTCCAATTGCTTAACCACAAACTTTGCAGTGTGATTCAATCAAATTGTAAAACTTCATCAGTCAGCCTCCATTACCAAAGAACATATATTGTGAGTGATGTCAACCTGTCAAAGTGCCACTTATCACTTTGTCAGTCAGACAGATGTAATTAGACCTTGTAATAACAGCAGCATGCTGAATGTCTCAAGGTCTGCCTACCCTGTGAGGCATTAGTCTGTGTTTTATTACCGATCGTCAGCAGAAAAGGAGGTTACGTAACAAGGAGGACACAACAGCCCAATGAGTATGCTCAAACATGTACCTGGATGAGAGGAAAGGGGAAAGAGAGGTAAGGTGGGAGACAGGAAGAGGAAATAGGAGAAATAACACATAATATGGCAAGAAGAGAGGAGTGAGAAGACAGGTAGAAATTAGGAGAGGAAGCGGCAGATAAATAGGAGAGATATGAAGGAGAAAAGTAGAGGAGGAGGGAGTTTAATTTCAGAAAAGTGCAGACAAAAGTCAGATGCTACACAATTCCCATTTAGGTTTTTCAAAACATGTTGAATAGCTACGTCAGAATAGATATATTTATGGTTCCTAGTAGAGAGGGCACAAAATTGATTCATTTGGTGTTCTGTTACAATGAATTCTGTATCCTTCCATTTACTGTCTACTTCCTGGAATCCCCCATCTGTGTTGGATAACCAGACAGTTTGTCCGTGTGTGTGTGTGTGTTTGTGTGAGAAATGTGTGGAATGTGGAGGATTCTCCGTGGTGTAAATATCTGTCGTCATCAGGACCACTATTGTGTCTACAGTTTCAAACATGTTTAACAACCTTTAATTGATATTTCACCTAAAACCTTCTGAGTATCAAACAACCCTAGACTTGAAGTAGCTGTAAAGAGTTTGTAGTTTGCTTCTTTGCAGATGACAGTGGCTGTAGTCAGCTTGGATTCATAGCAGTTACAATGGACACCAATATCAAAGATTTTACAGCATCAAAAAAGTACACAAGTACTTTTTGCAAAGAAATGTGGCTAAATACAAATACATGTATAACCCTATCTAGCTCACAAGCAGGCACATGCATTACTAGCCTCCTGCTTTTCCTTTGGTTAGATCCCAGCTCGCTGATCAGCTAGCCTGATTAGCTTGTTGTAGTTTACTGATTGGCTCTCAGACACGCTACTCAAACAGTTACTTCCTCTATAGGCACACCTCTCTTTTTCTATACTGTAATGTGTGACATCAACTTGTCACCCAAAATCTAAATCAAAGTTTGGAAAAAGTTGCAATCTTGTGGTGCTATGCCACTTTCCAAGTTACCTGCAGCAGTTAAACATCCAGTAAAATATTCTCAAAACTTCAAAGTGGCATCTTAAATCATTGTTTGTCGGGCAAAAATTGTTGCATTTTGGGTTGCGCCTTACAGGTTTTTTTTAGAAATCAGATTGCAGAGGGGAGGTCACAGTCAGTTCTGTCACAGTGTGTAGTAACTATTAATGGAGCAGCTCAGGAAAATGTTTTTGGACGAGAGCAACCACTGATAGCTTATAAGAAAACCAGTGCAGTCAGAAGTTGTTTGGCAAGAACCTTGTATCACTAACCTTTTTCAGAGCCAAGAAAACGGCCTATGCAGTTTTGAATTCATCAAATGAGGATTTAAATGTTTTTCACACTTCAGAGTCACACACATTTGTCAGACCACAGAGGAGTTAATGGGAAAACACATTGTGCGGTTTTCATGCCACTTGTTCGAAACACATGGTTGCATGGTTGCGTCAGTGCAGTGTGAAAAGTTATATAAACACTTAACATATACAGTATGTAGATGTGGTTACATAACCTTGTGATTGCAGAAGAAACTGCAACCCTGCTCTGAGATGGACACAAATACACATGAACCATGATTTTGTTGCGATGCCCTCACAATCTTTGTAGCCACATATCTCTCAAGTACATGTTTTGTTGTTTTTGTGAGGAGCAGTAGTCTTTAACCAACAGGGAGTGTCCAACAGAACAAATTTATGGCTAAAGTTTGCTGTGGGTGCTATGTACTCTGTGACTGCTGATGATTCAGTATTTCACTTTCTCTTCTCAGTGTTTGTCTGTGGTGATGGAGGTCAAGGGTTCAACTGCATTCATACTTTGTGTCATCTCATTTTGCCTAGGTATTGTCATGATTGTTTCCTGCTTGCATCTTCCCCTCACCACTCGCAGCCGAATATTTGAGTTTGACTCGATTGCATAGCAACAATTGGTTCTCCAACACTTGATGCAATTGTGAATAGTATTGCCTTATGTTATGTGTGTGTGTGTGTGTCTGACATCATACAGCCAATGACTCACCTTTGATCTAAGTGGCTATTTTGATTGGAGGGCTGTCATTCTTGTGTCTTAGTATAATTTCCACAGCACCCAAAACTTGTATATTTGTTTAGCACGATTCAAGAGACGTTTCCTCAGCGGGGAGTATGGAATGATTCATTAGTTATATAATGTATTTTGTGCATTTGTGTGTGTGTTTTATAATCTGTCTCTACTGTCTGGTCATAATGCAGTAAGACTCTCCCCAAGGTGTGTGTTTGCAAGTCTGTTTATATGAATCTGTACATCTACATGTGTCTATGAGATTGTGTGTGTGTGTGTGGTACTTTACCTTGACAGCTTCCAAACTGTTCTATGAAAAACAAAGTCACAGCTGCTCGGTTATGAATGTGCCAGTTTCTGTTCATACTCAAATCTCAGATCTGCCTTCATCTTGACGTCTCCTCTAATTTCCTGTGAGCACCTGGAAAGACGACACATTAATATAATAGTGACAGGATGAGAGGCTGTAGAGGTATAGAAAATTGATACGTGTATCCTAGAGATTATGAAACTTGTTTTTCTGCATGTTCTTCTGCATAATTTATCTTTAAATGTACTTGAAATATACTGTGGAACAGAAGCAAGTGATTGGCTGAATGCCAGCTTATATTCAAAGTGACAAAGTTTATAAAAATGACTGGGCCTTTCTGTGTGGAGTTTGCATGTTCTCCCTGTGTTCGCGTGGGTTCTCTCCGGGTACTCCGGTTTCCTCCCACCATCCAAAGACATGCAGGCTAGGTTAATTGATGATTCTAAATTGCCCGTAGGTGTGACTGTGAGTGTGAATGTTTGTTTGTCTGTCTCTATGTGTCAGCCCTGTGATTGACTGGCGACCAGTCCAGGATGTACCCCGCCTCTCGCCCAATGCCAGCCCCCCCGCGACCCTCCGAGGATAAGCGGTATAGAGAATGGATGGATGGATTATTTTGTTCTTTTTTACGTAATTACTTTTTCTATAATTTGAGAAATTTGTGACTATGCTGCTGGCACAATATGTTTTTATTAAAAGTCATAGTTCCCCACCATGATAATGTGCACAAATATATTATGTTCTTTGATTGACATGGTTTTACACAATACACAGCAAAATGAGGGAGAGAAAAACTCAATCATTTTAGCACTTTATCCAGATAAATGATCTCAAGCCAAACAACATAAAATCAACCTGATACTGATACAGAGTTTGTCTCCTCTTCCAGGTGCTCTCACAGCTAACCAGAAGTCCTTATCTTTTCTAAAACAGACACATTTCTTTGGTAAAACCGTTAAAGTGGTTGTTAAATGTTTGATCAGTTTTGTTAGTAACTGTGGCCGATATACTAGTGGCCTGTTCCACTGTATCCCACTCTCATTTTCCAATTAATCTGTACAGGACATAAGTGTCCTGTACAGATTTATTAGTTAGTTGAATCTGTTTTTCATATTTGCTCTGTTAACAAAAGTCACTTTTTTTTTACTCTGTTTTAGCGAAAACAAACAGGTTGTATTTTAAATATTTGGACATAAACATCTCAGATATGCTAAATCACCTCGAAATCGGTTGCTACATGCATGCGTGGCGCACTGGATGTGTGTGTGTTTAACAACTAATAAAATCGTATTTCGTAACATATTCCATAATCTCTCTCTCACTCTCTCTCTCTCTCTCTCTCTCTGTGGTTAATGATTCCTGGACTTGAAACAGTCCTGCTTCCCAGAATCTATGTCTGTGTGTGTTTGTGTTTGTCACCACTAGGTTTTTTGTGTGTGTGTGCGTGTGTGTGTCCACCCACTCTCACTCTGAAGTTCATCTCTTTCTTTCTCTTTGAATGATGACCTCACTTTCATCTCTCTCCCCTCTCCTCTTTCACTTCCTGTCTGCCTCCTCAGTGTCTCTTTTGAGTGCTTGTGTGTGTGTGTGTGTGTGTGTGTGTGTGTGTGTGTGTGTTTGTTGAGGCTCTGCACTTCAGGAATCGTTATATAACTGTTCTGTAAGGTATAGTTGAAGGGAGGAAAAGGTAAAACAGGGGGAAGATGGGGTTAATGTGTAATTCAGATCTGGGACATGTTCATGTAAAAAACATCTTGTTTTGCTGCTCTTATCTCTAACTGATATAATAATCATTAAACCTGTGTCCAGTCTCATGAAAGCTTTTACATTTACTATTCTAGACAAACAATGTCTGGTAGCTTATTCCTGGAAAAAAAAAAAGAATCATGTGGTGCACAGGAAAATGGCTTAAAGGATACCAAAATATGTAACGATAATTACTAAGCCTCAAACTGGCACCAAGATTATACAGGGTTAACATATTAATCGGTACAAAAAGATGAAGTAGAGTGATTACACTCATGTTGGGCTATCAGTAATAATCAATATTTATATTAAATAATAGAATTTAACTTGCATTAAATTCACTTTGGGGCACCACCCTTAAAAAAAGGGAATCAATAGTCAGTTAATTAATTGAGTTTCAATTCTAGAGGTTCTTGACTTGTGAACAGTGACCGTAATACTTCATACACACAAACTCACACAACCAGGTTCTTTATAAATGAAAGGTTTATTAAACTGCTAACTACACACACAACTAATAACTACTTAACACTCAAATGAGTGAATAAATACACCAATGATTTACGATTGACAAGAACTCTGTTTTGGATTTTGATGCTTCATTATGTTAAGTGTGTGTGTGTGTGTGTGTGTGTGTGTGTGTGTGTGTGTGTGTGTGTGTTGGCAGCGTCTCCTTGTTTGTCTAGCCGTCCCAGGCATATTATTGGCTGGACTGGCCTACACATTTGTGTGTGTGTGTGTGTGTGTGTGTGTGTGTTGATTTTATATTCTTATGTGAACACTTGTCCTCTGGAATGTGTACGGCTGCGCTTGTGTGTGTGAGTTTGTGGTTTTGTGTGTGCGTGTCAGTGTTTGTGTCCTGTCTTCTGTTTCATAAGCCGTCCATATTTATGATCTAGCTCTTACATAAGCCTCAGATCTGGTTCAGTGTGTCTCTGCCAGTACAACTTAGAGAGAGGAGGGGGAGAAGAGAAGAAAGAGAAAGGTGAAAGTGAAATACAGGCAGATTGAGGGTAGAAGAAACAGAGAGAGAACTAGAAATGAAGACGAGTTTAGAGAAAGATTCAATAGAAATAAGACGGAGTTAAATGTGCCATACGGTGCAGTTTTCATGATTTTGTATTGTAGTATGCTTTGGCTCAGGATGAGAGTAATCTTCTTCATGTTGTTTTGCAAATGTAGGTTATTTAAATGTTTGAGTACATTTGAAAGCCTAAATCCTCACAGGCTTTCGCTGACAACAGCAGCTCCAATGAGTCAAACCAGTTTGATGGAAGTTTCCATTTCAAACACGGTAAACAGGCATGACAGATGTCAGCAGCTCAAAATAACAAGTCCTAATAAATATAAGAAATGCTGCAAAGACTTGTGAATATGACATTAACCATTTAAAAAATATATATTTTAACAATTCCTTTATTAAGTCTTTGATCTTATATAAATGACTATAATACTGGACTTTTGTTAGAAGGGACTGTTGGGCTAAGCCCCCCTCTGGTGTTGTGTTTTTTGTGATGATTGAAGCAGTGGGAAATGAATCACAAATTAGTGGATTTTTAATGGAAAAACCTTATACAGTATTTGATAGACATCCGTTGATAATACAAAACAGCAGGATACGTGCTTTAGAATCACAGTCAGGCTCCCAGACTATAGGATAGTTAAATTACTAGAGCTGGAAATTTAGCCATTTGTCTCAGGACATCATTATTCTTTGTAGAAGACTGCTAGTAATATGTTACAAGAAAATGTAAAAAGCATACTGCCACACACTTTTCTCTGCTTCATTTGGCAGACAGAGACATTCATGAAGGTCAGTTAGCTTTTATTGAAGCTTGGTTGAAAGAATTTTTTTGTTCTCCATAGAAACATAGTTAGCAGCTCCACCTGACTGCAATGTGCACTCCCATAACAGAGTTACATCTTTTCATTTCTGTTAGCATATTTAGCATATGTAGCATATTTAGCTAAGAGAAACCATAAAGTTTGAAGTATGAATTTTTGGAGTTTTTAAATTGATTTGTGAATTGGGGGCGATAAGAATCTAAACTCATAACATGCATCATGTCCTGTGTGTGTCTCTGACCACATTCACAATAATTCCTTTTTTATTACACTTTAAATAACCATTACTTATTCTCTTCCTGTCTTCCTCACACAGACCAGTCCCACAGCGCCCCCTTCAGCTCAGAGAATGAGGCTCAGGGAGGCGACCCTGCTGTGTGGCAGTGCACCCCTGCCCCATCTACCTCACCTTCGGGGGAGACGCCGGCCCACCCTCCTCCCTCCCAGCCCACGTCCAGACCCAACTCCAGGCCAGCCAGCCAAAGCCCCTCCCCTCCCTCCGCCTTGACAGGAACCAAGAAGAGGAGCTCCAAACCGGCACACATGAGACGCAACATCAGGTACTGAATCCTGATTACACCTTGAAAGATTGTCTTAGTCACAGAGGTCAAATGGATGCCCACTTGTTTATTCTGTAGGAATCTTTAAGAAACTGTAACATAAGTCGCAACAATTAATCCACCATAATTTCTTATTAAAGCTTTAGATGAAGAGTTCAACTTACTATTTTAAAGAAACTGATTCCTATACTTAGAAAAGAATTGCCGTGAGTGTGCAGTACCTCTTTAAATCATGCCCTCGAATCTACGCTTATGTGATTGGCTGAAATGGAAGGAGACATCTGACAGGCTACAGATAATTCCCTCTTGAAAAATAAGTTCACACATGACAAGCAGTATGTTTTTGATGAAAATTGACATAGTCCTTATGGCTAACGTGTTGGCTAACATGTCAGCGAACATGCACTTTAACACATCCAGCAGACACTTATTGGCATTCATTTGGAGTTGTGTTTCTGTCCACTAGTAAATGTAAGTCACTGTCATATTCACTCTCCTTTAAGCTTTGGTTTTGTTTCCACCAACTCTTGAGAAAGTGATGAGGCTCTTTAGCAGCTAAATGTTTTGCTACATTCACCAGCTACTTGCCAACTTTGTCTGCCTGCTGTTGGTTGGGCAGGTAATGTACAGTGCGTTTATCAGAGCTTTTTCACTGAAAACAACTGCCTGCTGCATCTGGAAACGAGATTGATACGTGTGCTGAGACTGAACCAAACGGTAAATGCGCACTTTAATCGAAGCAGTTAGCTAAAGGAGCCTTCAAAGCTCCTCAGAGATGCAGAATGGAGTGATAATTATCTGTGGGTTCATTGTGAGTCACACTTTTGACGATACAAAGAGTAATTCATTCCATGTTAATATTGAATAAATAGTGATTAATGCAGCTGTAAAGAAAGCACAGTTTGTTGTGACTGTCATAATTGATTCATCATCATATGAATGTGTATACAATGAAAACCATATGTTTCCCAGCATTTAACAAATACAGTGACAGTTGCTAGCTTGTAAAAACACATTACCATATTTATACCAATGTTATTTTTCTCTGTGCCTGTGTAGGAAGTTACTGAGGGAGCATCAGTTAGAGGCAGTGACCAAAGCCGCCCAGCAGGAAGAGTTGAAAAGGAGGCGACGTCTGGAGCAGCATAGAAAACAGGATTTACCTGTACCACTGCTGCCTGAATACATAACTGGTGAGAGCATGTACCCCAAAAAATGCTTCCATGAATACTAACGGCACCCATTGGTCCATCCAACACTAATTCTCTAACCTGTACATCAACATTAAAACAGCTTGCTAGTATCTAAACAGTATGTTTTATCCAATATCTTAATCATTAAACCTGTAGGGTTCAACTAGGTTTGGCAATGTGCTTCATTGTGTAATAGTTACATGGCTGCAAGCCTGCATGTAACATAAGAAATTACTATTGTTCTGTCTCTTCACCATCACCCCATGCTCCCTCTCCTTACCCTCTCTTTGTCCCTTTATTTTCTTCCCTTCCTGTCCTTCATTTCTTCCCAATCTTCTGTCCTCTTTTGTCTTTCCTTTCTTTCCTCTTTTTTTTTTTTACTCTCTTGATCTGATGTATCATTCCTGTCTCTCTCTCCAGGTGATGTGACAAAGCATTTGTCGGCATCAGCGGCATCACAGCAAGGAGTGAAGTTGGTCAGACAGGAAGTGATCTGCCTGGACTCCAGCAGCACTGGCATCAGTGAGGACGAGAGCAAGACTAACGTACCCACCTCCACTACCACAGAGCACACAGACAAAACAGGTGAGACACACACACACACACATACAGTCAATCAGAGGCTCAAAGAGTTATGGCAGTGAAGTAACTTTGTCTTGGAGCAACTCAGATCACCAAAATTCCTTGAAGAAGTTGCAATCAGAGTGAATTATGTTTGCCTGTTTCATTACCTTGATATGAATAAAGTGTTTTATTTTGTGTTGCTGTTTCATGTTTTAAGTGAATCCTGGAGCATGTTACAGTCAGTAAGCGTCTTTCATTTTCAGTTCAGTGCTGTTTATAAGAATATTTCCAAGATGAAAACAATTAAATTACCTTATTAAAATTTGTTGAGATAACTCAGCGAGGTAGCTCGTAGAGCAAAGGTAGACTGAAAGGTAGAAATGCAGAAAAGGTTTCTATCCTATACCAGGTGTATAAATATACATTTGAATATCAGGTCAGGATGAAATTCTGGACCAATATTATGAGAATTTGGCAAGGAGGCATGATGAGGAGGGCCTATTCAGCCCATAATCTGCAGCTCAAATTTAGTGTATTTACCAAAAAAAGAGCCAGATGCTAATTATTAAGATGCCTAAACAGCACAGTGTAAGCTTTGGTACAATGTGAGAAGTTTTGTTTCAGATGTCAAGTGTTGTCAAGTGCACCACCTTTTAGGTCCTGTTTTAAAAATTAAAGGAAAGATTCACTTTTTTACAACCCAGGATTTATTAGAATCTCGTTTCCTATTATTTAACTTAACACAGCGTTGTGGATTGCTTCAGTTTTGAGGAACCTGGCAGTCTTTGGCAGCTTAAACAGTCTAATATGGCAATAATTTTGAATTTCAAAAACCATGATAGGTTACAGTTTTAAAAAGCAGAAGCTCACAGGACATCAGACATGTCAACACAGTGTATTCCACTAATAAAAACGTGTCACAAACTATAGCTTTTAACAGGTTTGACTAACCTCTGACCACAGTAGAAGCAGAAAGTTTTTTCAGTACTTACTTACAACTTATAAAGATGTGTGTTTTTCTACTGTGAAAGATTTTCAGGACACACCTGTTTCTCATCCTAGTTGGTATTCATTATAGGTCCACACATTCAGACCTTTCAGCTGCCCATTTCAACCACAGGCCATAAAGTCAATCCACTGGTGCAATTTGAGGTACACAGTTATAGTAGTTTGCAGGTGTCTGGTGGAAACCTCACATCTCTAAAGTATCAGTCTCTCAGATTAAGCAAAGTAGTCTTAATAGTCTCATGACAGCCATTGTGTTTATTAAATTACACATTCAGTTTAAAATTGCTTTCTGAGCCCAGGGGTCTGGAAAGTTGGCACATTAAAAGGCCACATCAGCTTGAATTTCCAGGAAAAAAACAGAGGATCTGCAACACAGCAGATGTTGCCTGGTATTCATCTGAAATCTTCTAAAAACTGTAGACACAGGATGATTTGTAGGAAATAATGTTGGTGACAATGTTCAACATTACGTCCACAAAGACATATTGTTGTAATAGAATGCCAACTGCTAGATCTGTCAGAGTCCTGCTGGTTCTTGTGCTCTAAGGAAGTTGCAAGTAATTGCAAACACAAGCTTGGTGATCACTTTATGTTCACTGAGCATAAAATGGTCAATACATGCAGATTTCTTTAAAGGATGAACGGACTTAACAGCCTTTTTGGAAACATTTAAACCCAATTACTGAAAGTCCTGCACAAACTCCATGTGTGATGTACTCCACAGAGTACATCATGTACCGTTCTCCCTTATTGCCTGAGTGCACAGACACACACATTCACAGACACACATTCACTGAGTCACTCAAACAGTCAAGGATAAACACATTTTAACACACACTCAGTCAGGGATAAACACACATACATTCTGCATTGAAAGAGGAGCCGGAGGCAAACTGCAGGCACACACACCTGCAACCCAAACACACACACACAAATGAGAGAGAGAGAGAGGTGGGATGAACAAATGACCAAAGACAGATAATGTGCAATAAAGCTGGCTAATCCTGGTTATGAGCCAGAACACACACACACACACACACACACACACACACACACAGTGGCACAGTGACATTTCTAGTTGGGGTTGCATAACCAGTCTCCCCCTCCATTCTAATCCTACTTGTATAACCAGCCATTCACTGCAGTTATATAAGATCTCTCTCTCTCTCTCTCTCTCTCTCTCTCTCTCTCTCTCTCTCTCTCTCTGTCGCTCTCTCTCTCTCTCTCTCTGTCGCTCTCTCTCTAAATTCAATTTGCTTTATTGGCATGAATGTATCAACGACAATATTGCCAAAGTGTCAGGTAATAATGATATTAAAACAATAATAATAATAATAATAATAATACAATAAAAAAATAGAAAATAAAAAAGGTACAATTCATAATGTGTGTGTTGATGTTGGTGTAACAAAGACAATATTGCCAAAGCATCAGGTAATATTGAGATTAAAAATAAACATAAAAAAGTAATTCATAAAATCAAGAAAATAGCAGAAAACTTAAAAACACATATGTTTAGTGTGTGTGGGGGGGGTGTTGGTGTGTGTGTGTGTGTGTGTGTGTATGTGATAGCCTACGTCAAGATATTTTTTTGTCATATTCAGTGATGTTTTATTATGTGTCCCTCAGTTTGTGACATGCAGTCACATATTGTGCAGCTCGGTCTGTTGCTTTTCACTGTCATTGAGATCTGTGAAGTTTGGGATTAATAAATTAAATTTCTTAAAGTATATATGATTGTATCTGTCACATTTTAAGAGGAAATGCATCTCTGTCTCTACCTCACCTGTCGTGCAGTGACCACAGACTCTTTCCTCTGTTGGTAGCCAGGACGTCTTGTGTCGTCCTCTCTCTAGCTAGACTGTGGTCTTTCAGTTAGTGTGGTAGCATTTACTGAAATGCATATGTGAAAACTGCTGAATCACAGCTGAATCATCTGTTATGTATCTGGAAGGGGCCTTGTAACGTTTAGCATTGTTGCAGTGAAGTTTGAAGACGCTGTGTCTCAGCGTCTTAAGATTAGGCTAATATTTTGTGTAGAGAGGGGACAAGATAATCAACTTCAGTAAACTGTCATGGCATGCAGTGTGTGTGAGCCTTAGATCCAAGAGTTCAAATCCCTTTTGCATACAGTTGTCAGTCTGAGATCAAAGTGTGTTTTCTGAACTTAGATGTAGAAAAACAGTTAACAAGACCTGAAATATTTCTCCTTCACCCTCCTGTTACTCATCTCCTCCCTCCTTGCAGATGTGATTGATCTGAGCTCGGGCGAGGACGACACCATCGTCCATGTCAGCAGTGAGTCCACCAATGAGGAAGAAGAGAGCGAGCCAAGCGGCGCGCATGCCAACGACATCCCTAACCAACCGGACACCCAGGGTAGGGTGCTGGTCAACTTGAACCATCCAGCTGCAGAGAAGGACATTTTCCTTTTGCCTCAGCTGGCGCGAGCAGTCAAACCTCACCAGGTATTACTACCGCTGCATTCAAAGCAAACATTAGGTCCTTTTCTCTGGTCATCCTGCACTATTTTGGGAAGTATATAAGGAAATAAATATCTGAATGTTATCAAATCATCTTCTGCGTTTGACGAGAATGTTTTACAGTGCCATAAAGTCATACTGTGAAAATTACCTTCTGTTGAATGGAATGGAATTTAACTGAATATTTTTCTTCCTTCTTTCTTTACCCCTTGCTCTCTTTTCTTATTACTATGGCTCCAACTTTCTCTTTTGTCACCATCTTTCTTCTCTTCTTCTCCCTCCCTTTTCCTCTCTTTCCTCTTTGTCCCATTACTCTCTCATTAATCTCTTTCCTTTCCGTCTCCTCCCTCAGATTGGTGGAATCCGTTTCCTATACGACAACCTGGTGGAGTCAGTGGAGCGGTTCTGCAGCAGCAACGGATTCGGCTGTATCCTCGCTCACAGCATGGGCCTGGGCAAAACACTGCAGGTCATCTCCTTCATTGACATCCTGTTCAGACACACCGAGGCTCACACTGTGCTCGCCATCGTACCTGTAAGCACCTGTGCATTTAATGTTCGAATACAAGGAAATGTGAAGGATTGAATCGATAAGTGCTCAAATTTAGAGACACAGTATGCTCAGTATGGGGACCCAGAAAAACTGCAAAGTGAATCAAGTGAATAAAATTTAAATCAATCATCAAATCAATAATTTAAATCAAAATGTGTTTGGGCACAATATGCTTGCCATCTTGCCTACAAGCCTTAAATTTAGGGCAAAAAATGTGTGAATAAATATTTTGGTGAATCACTCACTGAATCAAGAAATACAAGAAGTATTAATATAGACTGCAGTTCACAAATATATTCATCATTGATTCATTTATCAATTATTTTTTATTAACTTTGTCGCCTAGAAATTGTCAGAAATAAAGAAAAATGCCTATCACAATATACTGCAGCCCAAAAAGATGTCTTAAAGTAATTTATTTAGTTTGATCAATTACTAAAAAACAAAAAATATATATATATTTAAATGTAATGATGAAATGGAGAAAAGCAATGGATTTCATAGCATTTGTAAAGCACATTTTTGGTGTCTAAAATGAGGGATCCAGGTTGAAACTATAAAATATTCTGTCAATCAACTGGTTAGCTGATCATTTTAGCACTAGATTAGTCATGAACAGAATCAATATGGAGACTAGGAGACGATGAGGACTACGGATTGACTATTTATCTATTCATTTAATTCCAGGTGAACACGTTGCAGAACTGGCTGTCAGAGTTCAACATGTGGGTCCCACCCCAGGAGGCGTTACCACCAGATACCGACCCGGGACTGGTGACGCCTCGTACCTTTAAAGTTCACATCCTCAACGACGAACACAAGTGAGTAATAGGAACAAGAGCATTTTTTTGCTCTTCCTGTGTAAAGCCTGGATCCTTTCACTCAGCCACCTGCTTTGTTTATACACTATATGGACAAAAGTATTGGGCCACCTACACATTACACCTACAGGTGCTTTAA